>VDFB02000015.1:87336931-87545159 GCA_007258455.2 Sequoia sempervirens | reverse complement strand
AGTGGTTGCAGTTTAAAATTTGAAAGTTCAATTGTGGAAGGAGAGAGATTCAAGTTATGCAACAACTTTTTAACCATAAATTTGCCATATGGTTACATATTTTGTCTTCCTTCTCATTTTCATTTGTTCTTTATCTTTAAATTTTAATGATATTAAAAGATTATAATAGAAAAATCATAAGATTGTTGATTCTCGAAAAATTCTTTAAAAATTTGAGCAATGTCCATTACAAAAATGTGTTAAGTGGTAACATGGGACCTTCTTGTTATCATGTGAATTTAAGAAAAATGTATGCAAAATGGGGGGAGGAGTATTTAAGGGGAAGTTTGACTAGAAGATTTTAGTTTCTAGGTTAATATATGGAAATAAAGACACACCTAACATCTAATTTAGGGTGTTTAGTTGAATGATAAAGAAATAAATAATAATCAAACTCAAATTATATGTTGGCAATTTTGAAAAAAAGTCGGCATGGCTTTAGAAGTAGAGTCTAATGGAGATGATAGAAGTCTAGTAAATGGGGGTCATCTGGCAATGGATTCACATCAAGTAAGTATGTTTATCCTTTACAAGGTGGTCCCTATCATTTCTTTGACCATAGTAGTTTAACCTAGCCAAGAAATTTCATTTTTTATTTTCCTTTTTCAAATTGGTATTGGCAAGAAATAAGCTCACTTTGAGAGTTTTTTGTTGAAGATAGTAAAGATACTTAAGATGGTCATGTTATCTTTCTAAAGGCTATAGGAGCTAATGTGTATCATCTAGAGAATGGAGAGCTTAGGTATCCAAAAACTTCCATGCACCAACCTCTTTCTTGCTTAGTTGTGGTGGCAAACAAAGTCCTAATGGTAGATCTCTCGAACTCTTCTTCAATTTAGGATATTGATTATCTCTAAAGTTTGGAAAATATAAGGTTCTACAAGGATAGGTATCTCTATATTAGGGAGACCAAATCATGTGTGGTTGGGATCTAGAAGGAGGTAAAGGTATTCATCATTCCTAAAGGTTATTTTCTACTTTTGTTTCTATCCTAGTCTCTTCAATAGAAAGTTATGTCCTCTTCATCATGGTTTCATCAAGGTAGGGAGATTATTTTATTCCCCCCAAATAGATATTTTCATCTACTACTACGCCCTTATTGAAGATCTAAATACAACCAGGGATCCCCTTAGAATTATGGAGTAAGTATTATTTGTAAAATAATGTTGATATCCCTTCAGATGTATTGAAAACTCTTAGCAAGTGTCATACCATGTATGCCCAATCAAATATTTGAGAGATCTAGACCTCCCCCTTTCAAAATAGATAGCCACGTCTCTCTATCAAGTTCATTTATTCAAGATTTTGATTATGAAATGGTTCCTTTTGGGTTCTACCTTAAGGTTGGGCATGTTGCTAGTTCTTACTTTGTCAAATATTTAATGCCTTTGTCTTGTAGATTGTCTTGTCATCCTTCTAATAAGGTGTGGAACTATAAGAAGTTTCTAAGGAATAATTTGAATTTCTTCACAAATGTAATCATGATTGGTTCTTTTCTAAGGACCCATTCCCTTTCATGTAGAGATTCTTCTCCTATAATATAGCAAAAGCACCTTGGATGATGCAATTCCTAGTGGTTTGGAAGGTCCTTCCTATAAGGTTATATATTCTTTGATAGAAGTTATTTATTTGGAGGGTTGGTTTATAGTTAGTAAATCTTAGGGCATACAAAATCAGTAACAAGAAAAATTAATATTAACACTAGCAAGGCTATTTTAACAAAATCTTTTTTATATCCTTCAATTTTTTTAGTTTATATGGCTTGGGTAGTTGGTTATTTCTTTCTTTTTGTGCATGACTATGTTTTGTTAAGTTTTAGGCTTTCATTTTCCTTTTAATTTTTTTTAAATAGTTTTTCTTTTGATTTTCTAATCTTTTTTCTTATTTATTTCCCCTTTCCATTTTCCCTTCCTCTCCTTTTAAGGCTTTTTATACACTCCATTCTCACATTCTCCTATTCCTGATGATGGATCAATGGGTGTGATCTAAAACATTGATAAAAAAACATACACAATTGAATCTAGAAGATCACATATTTTCTTTTTATATTTTCTCAATATTGGTATCAATATTTACTTCTCTATAGGTTTTAATATTTTACAATGTAAAGCATCTTGGGAGTTGATTTATTCCCCAAATTTATGCACCTTTCATGTCCTTGTCACTAATAGGCTTACTTCTTGTCTTATAGCAATTAACTTTTTCAAGCATTCTCTCTAATGCAACAAGACCTATTGGTATGGTATTTTTTAATTTGAATAATTTCATTTCTAAAGCGACTCTCCTTACCTTCTTCATCTTATTTGTCATAGGCTTCCATTCAATGAGTTGGTTCTAAAAGTGATCAATGAAATTCAAGAACTTATAGATCTATTGGTCATAATTGAAGACCTGCCAATTATAAATGTTGTCTAAAATACTGGGCCCAATAAGAATTTCTAATTTATACCTACATTAAGGGGCAATAAAGGAGACACCAAATATTGAACCTACCACATCAATGGAATAAGCTATTATATTATTATTTGTTTTAACCCAATTGATATTGAAAGCATTAAACACATCAATGGTATCCCATACATCATTCTTGTACATCCTCGATCTTTTCTCTTTTGTAGTATATGTGCATCTGACTTGAGACACCACAAGTTTCAAATCACCATGTACTCCAATGCATTTAATTTCATATTTAGAAGCTACATTCATACTAAGAAACAAAGCTTCATACTCATCCACATTGTTGGTGCATTTGAAGTTTAGCCTAAAAGTGAACTTATAATTTTTACCCTTTGGGGATGTCACAACCCTCTTTCTCAGAACATTTGGAAAACTCTTTATTATTATTAAGTTAAGTTATTTTGAAATAATTATTTATTTTATTTTATTAAGGATAATTTATAAAGTTAAAACTAAGGGAAAAAAAAATAAAATCAATAAATTAAAATCTTTAGAAAATCAAATAGATATTTTGATAAATAAATAAATAAAAATTATAATGCAAAAATTTATTTAATATGAAAATATAAATCATTTCAAATTATGAGAGAATGAAAATAAATAAATTTTAATTATTATTTTTATTTAAAACTTGTCATATTTTTCCTACTCCATCTTTCTAATGTCTCTTCCAGTCAACTCCTCTTTTCTTATCAGTTAACTCCATCTCATTTTAGAATCTAAACCTTCCCTTATCATTTAACTACTCTCCCTCTTAGAAATTTATTTTTTCATCATCAATTAACTAAGCATAAAGTGGGAAACTTCATGTGCACCATTATGTAAGGAAGCTAAGGTAGCAAAACAACTTCCCTCACTAATCTTGAGAGGAGGATAATGCAAAAATTTATAGATCTTTTCAACAATTACAAAAACTTTAACAAAAATAAACATAAATATCATGCATACCACAATACTAGGGAAAACCCTTTCAGGAGAAAAACCCTACACTCCAAAAGTCACCCAATATATTATTTAGAAATCACAAAGATTACAATATACTTGCAGAGTAAGCTTCTCACAGGAGTAGCACCAACCAGAGATCCAAAAGCAACACGACTACTATCAGATTCTCATAATACATCACAATACACATCTATAATACAATGCCCTCATAAAATAGGGTTGCCTTCTAAGGCAAGTCAAGCCAACAAAATATCGACCATTAGATTTGAGACCTAATGATGAACAATCCATATTTATAGTAATAAAATCATAAATTTGGCTTTCGGGGTGTTGCCCTTGAGCCCCCACTAGGGCATGCAGCCCACGAACTCCCCATCGAGGGGATGATTCCCTTGGACCCCTCGTGGGGATTACCCCCCGCCTCCCGTGCTTAAATATCAACAATACCTTATGTAATTGCAAGGTTGAGACATATTTTCCCAACACATTATCCATATTTTTAAATTGAATAATTCATTATTATCCTTTCATGAGTTAAAATAACAACTTTCCCATTCTCTTCTCTGATCTTGCTCATTGATTTTACTATCAAATCTTGACCATCGATCAAGTAAACATCTCCTATAAATACAACCCTTCAACCTCTTTCAAGGACAATACGAAACTTCAAAATCTTGTAGCCATTATCATCTTGAGGTTATCAAAATTTTGCATGCAATTCTAAGAGCAACAACAACTTCTTGAAAAGTGATGTGGGGAAGGACAAGGAATAGAAGGAGGTGTTGAAAGAAGAAGGCGCCAAATTGATCGAGGGAGGTGCTTAAAGCTAAAGATCAGGTCAACAGAGAAGGGATTGGAGATCTTTATGTTTTAGGTAGGTTCCTCATAACTCCATTATAACTCATAACTCCGTTATAAAAAGAACCCTTTTTTAAGAAGGAAAATAAAATAAAATTTTGTCTTCTTGAAACATATATATATATATATATATATACTTAGAATTTAAATCTTAGAATGCATTTCTTTTATCCTTAAAAGGATTCTTTTGTAAAAAAAAATTGTTTCCTTTTAAATTTGATTTAAGAAAAAAAGGACTTGAAGAATTTTCCTTTGTTTACTTGTCTTACTATGAAGTAGTTAAAAAGAAAACCCATATTTTATTAAAAAGTATCATTAAAAAGAATTAATTTTTCTTTTATTATAATAAATTAGAAATTTATTTTTTATTTAATTATGTATTCTTTAATTTAATAATTTAATAATTTAAATTATATAATAAATTGTTTTGATTATTGGGTAAAAATGGGTTTTGAAGGGACCCAAAACCCTTTACATCAAAATGTTGCTAAAACAAAGGATATCACAGTGAAAACAACCCATTAATAGCAAAACAACAGCAAAACAAAAGACCATAACAAAAGTAGAAAAACAACTACTTCATATTCTTCAAGGTGTTAGCCACCTCCAATTCTTGATTATAGTACATATTAACCAAAGATAACAACTCATTTGTCTCCTCTTCAAAGGACTTTTTCATCCTCCCACAAGTCCTAGCACTTGGGCCCTTTCCATAATCTAGTGCAGCCTTTTTACCCTTGTCTTTAACAGGAACATCCATACCCTTTTCGGTAGTATACAGCTGGCCCTCCCTCAAATATTTGAGTTTCTCCAAAAGAACCTTGAGGGAATTTGCACTATCCTTGATGGAATAGTGACTAACATGCATCAATTTTTGAATGTCTTCATCAATCTTTTTCACCTTGGTCTTCACATCCTACAGGCATTCCTCATAGTTTTCCATGTTCTGAAGGTGGTCTTCACAATCTTTTTTGAAGTCAAAAACAAAATTTTCCACATCCAGAATCGTATCAATTAATAGCTCAAAAGGAGACCTCTTACTATGAGTGATGAAATTCTCTTTAAGACTTCTATTTTTAACATTAATTTTGTTGAATTCATTCATAATCCACTTAGCTAGCTTGAAGTTTCAAGTTTCCCCCTCCCTAGCCACGACTAAAATATCCAACATATCCACATTCTCATCATCAAGATAGGAAAAATCATCAAAAAGAGGGTGTATGTTACCAGAACTATATTGGACTTTCCCGGATTTATTACCCACATATTTGGAAGCAACCTCCAAAAGCCTTTATTTTCCTTTTCAAGACCCATCGCCAACATCTTTCACCTTCTAAGGAACATTGTCCTTCTTGTTGCAAGCATCCTCAATAGATTTCTCTTTTCCCTTACTTGTAACACAACCAATGTCCATCCCATGCTGTGACAACAAATTCTCCTCCTCCTCCCCAATGTGGGAACCGACCAACCACTGGGACTGCTTTTTGGTCTTCTTCTTAGGAGGGGACTTCTTCATGTTGGTCTTCCTCCTTTTATGCTCGGAAGAATTTGAAGGAGAGGAAGACAAAATTTCCATCTCCTAATCCCTATCTTGAGAATCTATCTTCCATTCATCATCCTTCCCATTATCAGTTTTAGTGTTTGTGGGAGAACAATCCTCAACAAAACCTTTACCTCTAATGACCTTAGCAAGAGAGTTGGCCTTGGCATATTCCATAATAAGCAAGATAAGACCCACATGGAGGATGAGAGTTTGAGGGTTTTTCAAGTGATATTTAATTGACTTCTCCAATGAGGCCATCAAAAAGAAAGGGAAGGAAACCAAGATTTCATGCCTAAAATGGTTTAAGAAATTAAAGTGCAAACCAAAAATGATAGTGAACCGTCCATCTAAGGTCACACAACTCATAATGACCTTTGCAACATCCACCTAGATGGGTTTGGTCAAGAGCTTTTCATAACCTCAGGGAGGAAGCTTGACTATTTTGTTCATCTCATCTCCTTTGAAGAATTGATTCATTGCATCATTATTACCCTTCCTATCTTTGAAGAGCTTATGCCCCTCCATTTGCAACCCAAATATTTGAGCTATGAAGTCCTCCTGGTAATAGAAAATTCCACTCCGTTAACCTTTAAGACTTTGTTTATCCATCCTTTCACAAATAGCTTAGATACTTCATGGTCAAAACCATGCACTCTCTCCATGTAAGTGAAAAGACCCCCCTCTTCCAAGATCTTCTAGACCTTTTTATTTTTCTAGTCATCGCGAGAGATGTGCTCAATCTTGCTACAATTGCCACCCATTTTTTCTCTGTGATTCCTTCATAAATAATTCCAAAGAATTGTAATGAAAAATAAGGTGAAGGAAAGGAGCTCAAAATAACCCATAAAGCAGACACTTAGGGAAATCATTACACCTCCAGCCCGCCCTACACCATTATCTACGTAGGTTGTCATATTTGAGTAACTCTAAGGCCTTCATGGGTACTATATTGTATCCCTCCCATGTCTTACCACTCATTAGGAAGACACCCTCATTAGCAAAATAATCAGCAAGAGAATTGTCGTCTCTAAACATGTGAGAATATCTCACCTCCTCAAATGTTCTAGACATTGCAAGGGTATCATTAATTAGGGCTTCAATTGTCCAACTCAGCTTGTTAATTCTCTGCAAACACCTAATAATATTAAGGAAGTCACCCTTAACCCAAACTTTTTTATAACCTTTGTCATAGGCCATTTTAATACCACTGTACGTTGCTTCGGCTTCAGCTCGATGATTGGTTTGGGTTCCCTATCAGAGTGACACCATTACTAGAAGCCTACCTTCATCATCTCTCAACACCCCCCACAACTAGCATGCCCAAGAATGCCCTTAGTTTCCCCATCAAAGTTAACTTTAATCCATCCCTAAGGAGGGATCTTCCAATGAATATTATCTCTAGACATCTTAGTAGACTTGAGGGGAATATAAAATAAAATAATCAAAATAAAAATAAAATAATTTAAAATATATAAATTTATTTTAAGCTTTATAATAAAGTGTTGCGGCCTTTTATGCAGGTCACAACCCAAAGGCTTAAAAGCCTTTTAGTTTAAAACTTTATTTTTATAAAAAAAAATAAAAAAATATTTAATTATATATATAATAATAATAATAATAATAATAATAATAAAATTTAATGCATTTACTTTTAGTAGATAATAAAATATAATATATATTTTTCTTTTAGATAATTAGTTGGAGTTTTGATCAAGATATTATTAGAAAAATCTATTTGAAAAAATAAAAATAAATATAGTGATAATAATAATGAACTATCTTTGTTTGTATGTGGAAACATCTAAAGTAAATTATCTCTTCGAGAGATTTTTCTATTACCTTCCTTAATTTTTTAAATCACAAAGCAATTACTTAAATTATTTCATTTTTTGAGGCTTAAAAGCTCTTCAATTCAAAAAAAAATTAAATTTCATCCTCAAAAATTAAAACAAATAAATCAACTATTATCTTCATCTCATAAAGCCTTTTTATAAGTTGAATAAACAATTAGTCATTTAATTGTCTTCACTTTCCAATTAAAAATCTTCATTTAATAACTAGACTTTATCACTTTAGTAAACTTAACCTTTGCATGCAATATTCAATTAATCGTCAAATTTAAATGGCAATTAGTATCCTTGATCTCATCCTTAGTTCTTATTTTTGTTATAATTAATAATATCAATCAAACTTTAACTTTTAAAGGAATAAAACTATTTAGAAAGGAAAGGGAGTTTTAAATTAGATAAATCTAAAACAATTAAATTAGTTGACCATTTATCATTCTAATTTTTTAGATAGCTTAACTTATTAACGTTAGTGAAACTAAAAATAATTAGTAATCACTATTAAACCTTTTATTTCATAACAATTTAAATCACAAAAGTAATTTAGCATGTAATTATAAAAAGTAATTAATATCATTTATTTATACAAAGTAAAATTTGTGCCTATTTTCAAAATGATTAGTATAATTTATTTTCCTAAATAATTAGTAATGATTTGATTTATTAGTTAACATATTTTAATGAGCACTTATTTTCTAAATTATTTAGTATTAGTTATTATATTTTCAAGCAATTGGGTGAATTTATTTTTATAAAAGTAATTAGTTCCTTTTTAAGCAACTGGCACTAGTTAATTTTTATTTTATTTTATTTTAAAAAATGACATCAAATTATTTTAGCAAAATGAAAGTTTATTTCATTATTATAGTAATTAGTATTAGCTTAGTATATTAATTAGTTTCATTTCAAGAAATTAGTTGAATTATATATTATGTAAGTAACCAGATTATTTCCAAACAAGTATATGAATTTATCTTACAATTATTTAAATTCGCTTTTGAGCAATTACTAATAGTATGATTCATTTTCAAATGTCTCGTTTCATACTTATTCTCTTAGTCAGAAAACCTTAAGAAAGAAATTGAAACAAAAACTAGCAGTGTTCGGTATCAATGGTGCCTTTGGCTCACGTTTATAGGTAATATCGTCGTGCTTGAGCTACTGCATCTATAGCCTATCAAAGTTGCAACAACAATGTATTGGCATCGTCTCTTTAAATTGTCGAAGAGAAATAAGGGACATCTTGATGGTATTAAAATATAAGGGATGGATAATCTCTCTTAGATCAATAATCTAAAAAGATAAATCAAATGAACCAAAATCTACTAGATCAAACTTAGAAAACCCCCTTATAATATTCAATAGGATTTTATTTAATTTGTATATGTTATTTGTAAATTTTTTGATATTTAATCATATAGGGATGAAAATTTAGTTTCAATAGTTTCAAGGGTGATGTTAATTTAGGACTAGGGATTAATTGTTAGGAAACAAGTAATAGTCATGATGACTATTTACTTATAATTATTGCTTCCCTTTGTGGGTAACAGTCATAAAGGAATTGTTTGGGGAAAAGGGGCCCTAGAAAAGGTCGTGTACCCACATAACAATTCACATCAAACTTAGTATAGTAAACAAAACTACATATTTTATGCCTTGATCCCGTTTAGAAGCAAGGCATGTAAGCAGTCTGGGAAACAAAGGATGCTCCAAGTACTCAGGCATTCAGGGTTGGGGCTTAGGGTGTAACCATAATAAATTGGCACCCTTAAATATAAGATTAATTTAATTAAGAGATTTTATTCAATCAAGGAAAAGGGTAAAATATTGAAGATTAAAATTAAGACAAAACATATCCCTTGTATACTCAAAAGGATTCCTTTCAAAATTTTGAGGTGTGATTCAAGTTCTTATTTACTTACTTAATACTCCTAAGGATAGACCTTGATGCACTTCCATTGGGAAGTGTAGTCCTTAGAGAATGACTCATATGAGTCTAAAGTCTCTAGCTAGAGCATCTTGCCTATTATGTTTTGATGGATAGAAGTTGCCCTGTTTTGATGGATGGATGTCTATCCTATTTTGATGAATAGATGGATTCCCATCTCGTTTTGATGGATTGATGACTATCCTATTTTATGGATAGATGGATTCCCATCATATTTTGATGGATGTATACCTATCTTGTTTTGATGGATAGATGAACTCTTGAGTATACAAGAGAATGAACACTTAATGACTTACAATAGATAATAATAAACAAAACAAAAATGATATTGAGAGTAATGGAATGGGTTGTTATAAGGGAAATTAATACAACTCCTACACCATTACCCTCTCTTGAACATGCACCATCAAAATGCATATTATAAATGCTATAATCTCTTGGATATCGATGTGGGAAATAAGTTAGGGCCAACCTACTTTTTAAACTTATAATCAAAATATCCAACAAAACAACTAGATTCTATATCAAAGTAGTAAAATTCATTCTTTGCTTCATCCGGATTCTCCATGTTATGCATAATATTCTTCTCTCTATGTAATTGTGTTTCTTTTATATGCAACAATATAGTAGCATAGGATAGGTCCATTTGAATGTTGCCACCAATTGAGGCTACCCATTTCCTAGACAACAACATACCCCACTTAGTTGGACAATCAACTGTGATAATATCCATTTAATTTTTTTACCAGGGTATGCAAAAAGTTGCACTTTAACATTATTTACTATCCCAATTATGTTTGCTTCATGAGAATCCATGGAGAAACACTTTTGATAGGACTTTGCTACTTGTAATCCTAGTTGGTTCATGACTTCCAATGAAATCATGCATTTTTGGATGTCATAGAATCTAACATACAATTATGTACTAGCTAACCATTTATCAATAAATATGTATAAAATAGATCACTGCCTATTTACAATTCATGGAAACATTGCTCAAGTATATTTCTAGGGCTTCTTGAGCACTTGCCTCATCTGCACCATCTTCAAAGATGTTTGCAAGTTCACTTGACAGATAAAAAATAGTTGGGGCTATGAGACAAAGTAATGTCATTTCCCTATGTCTAGGGATCTTCATCAATTCCCTAAAAGACTTTTGGAATTTTAACTGGCCTAACACTTGAGCCATTCTAGTTAACTACTAAGAAGGTAAGGGAGTGGAAAATAAAATTATCACAACATTAGTGTCAAGGATGAAAGACATTACCTAAACACTAGCAACAACTTATCTCCTATCCATTGCATTTCCAACTTCCCTAGCTGCCTTATGTTTCTCATTTGTTGCTTCATCAATCGAACTATGATTGACATTATCTCCCACATCATTTAAATTTTATATGTTGTTAATTGGGACATCAACGACCTTCTTCCTAGGGACATATCTTTTCTACAGGGATGTGTTTGGCATATGCATTTTCTTTCTAGGGGTGACTTCCTTGCATTTCTATTTGTACTCCTTTCTACATTGTCATTCTTTTATTTTTCTTTAGTTATTTGTGTAGTTAGTATAACAAAAACAAGCATACCTCCAACTTGGTCTTTGGAACCTACTTTCTTGTTTCTTTGGTAATTACTTTGGACTTGCATGACAACAGCCTTAGTGAGATCCTTAATGTCTTCATTTTAGGGTTTTTCTTTCTCATATCATTGCCTCATTTGTTCCTTGAGCTAATCAAAATATTAGTTTAGTAACTTATATGGAGCACAATGATTTTCATGATCAAACTAAAAGAATTACCCACTCTCATATACATCCAATTGATCAACATTAGCATCCTCATAACACTCAAGTGTACCTTCATTTTCTTGGAATCATTTTTTGTCTTCAAGTGTTAAAACAACATAACATTTTGAATGATCGTGAGGCAAATAACACACATCATGCTAGAATGAATCTTGATAAAGATTCATGTAATCCTTCCTTAAGGGATCAAGGGTGTGACTTTCTTGGTGTAGACACTTAAAATTATCCTAACTAATATTGCACACTTGAATTTGATCACTAACACCATTTCGTCTTGAATCACCTCTTTTCAACCGTTTAATTAAATAATCTTCATTATTTAACTAAATTCATCAATTTCTCCTATTAATCAAATGATCACTATTATTTGGCTAATTCACCCCCCTTTCACACTTATTTTCATCTTATTTAATTAGGTGATGCAAGTTATTCAATTAAATTTCTTATGTCCTCCCATTTAATTAAATAATCATAATTATTGAATTAAATGTCATTTGACCCTCTTTCATTAGATAAATTAATTATTTAATGAGAATCCTAATTTCACTCAACTTGCATAATTAGAACATTGTTTTAATAATCTAATTTTCTATTTTCCCTTACCCCCCACTTGCAAGGGAATATTCATCCATTTGAACTCTAAAAATGGAATATTCCTTTGTAACAAACTTCCTAATTTTTAGGAAGTGTGCTTCTTTGAATCAATGAGAGCATATTAACTCCTTGATCCATGTCAACTTGCATTCTCATCCGTTGATGAGAATCCTTGATCCATGCCTTCACCTCTCATGGCCTCTCATCCATTGATTGATCAAATCAATCCTAGCCATTGATTCACCATTTTCTCCTATAAATGCTCCTCATTTCTTTAAGAAAAGGATCCACTTCCATTTTATCAAATTTATGATGCACATTTGAATACTCACTTTCATCCATATTGCATCCATTTTAGCTTTTCATCCACTTTTAGCTTAGTTTTCATCAATATTAGCTTATTTTCATCAATGTAATCCATATTTGAGCTTGTTTCAATCTAGGGATTGGGAAAGTCTGAAATTCCACATCAATGCAACACCAATCCCCCAATGGGATGAGGTTTGAGGCCTTTAACTAGGTTCCTTTATGTATTTCTTAATAGTTTATGTTTAAATGGCTTCTTCATTCTATGTTTTCAAGTATTTCATTGGGAGTATAGCTTAACTAGTTAAGTATTGCTTAGAATATATTGGATCCGGTGTATTTGGCCTATGTTATGATTATGCTCACACTTGGTATCCTTGGTTTGTGATTCTTAGGATAACTTTCTTATCATTTGACCCTAGTTTTTTAAACCAATCATAGTTATAGGGTTAGTTATGCAACCTTTGACCCTCATTGAAATGTGTGGTGGCATTGTTAGAAGACATACCTTTTATATCCTTTGCAACCTTATATTATATATCCTTTATGGATCCCATCAATTTATCTAGTTTCTCTTCAATTGCAATGGATTTACTAGAAGTTTTTGTACCTAGTTTTTGGGTTTTCATATAAGCTCTCTTGGTGTCTTTACCAATTCCCTCAAGTTTCTCTCTATATTGATAGCCATGGCATAAGTTTCCCTCAATGTTTGAGGATTCTTGTCCTATACATAGTAGCCCAATTTTGAGTCAAATACTCTACAATACCAAATAAGGCACATTGATTCATTTAGCCTCACTTGGGGAGGCACTTTTCTTATTGTGATAATGAACTTGTTGAAATCAAAAACCATCTCACTTACCCATTTATTTATAGTATTAAGCTCATGAATTACAAAATTTGGATCCACTCTTTTTTCCGTACTACAACCTAAAAAATTTCATGAACTCATCCTATGAATCTATGTTTTTATTTGGAATATTTTCGTACCATTCTTTATCACTCTCTTCTATCGTTTGCACAAAGAGCTTCATCATGATTTCCTCATATTCAATCTCATTTTCATCAATGATATTAATTAAGTGTCTCAAATGGTCTTCACTAGTGATTAACATTGTTACCTTGGAATTTTAGTAAGTTTTCCATAATCTTAGATGGAATGGGATTAGGATAACCAAAATACCATAAAATTCCAATTGTCTATATCTTTCTAATCCTAATGGAGGTCTCACTAGAGAAAATATCTTAGCTTGTCCTAGGCTTACCTCCTACATTATGACATCCTACATTTTAATATTGATGATTCTACCGATTTTGTTGTACATTATGTACCTATTGATTTGGAACATTATGCGCATTATTCTAAATTACATTCTATTGTTGAAAAAAATTTAAATATAGGTTAGTTTTAAGACCCATGGAGAGCTCTTTGGGTGGTGGCGATGGTGGTGGAGGATTTTTAAATTTTTAAAAGGTGGGATTTCCTGATGTTGTTGTAGGCATTAATGGCAGATAGTTTGCTGATGGGAGGGTGATGTCAAGTGGGTCCTTTACGACAGGTAAGTGTTGTGGGTCCCCTTTAGTTGCTAATGTTTGTTATGATGGGAAAGGGGATTCAGTGGTTGTGTGTCCTATGCACTCCCTAGTGTCCTTCTCTAAAAAAGAGAATCTCGGGACTAAAAAGTTGGGGCCTAGCCTGTCTTCTGGTGGTGTTGATGGGACTCCTGATGCAGCAAGTCTTAGGGTGGATAAGACTAAGTCTAACTTTCTATTGATCTCTGCTCTTAAGTGGAATAATTTGTTTGGAGTGAAACCTAAAGGTAACAGTAATTATCCTCCAGTGATGTTTATTGCTAATGTGAAAATGGGAGAGTACTCTATTTATGTTCCAGATTGTATTGTTGATAAAAGTATGTCTAATATGGATATGGCTTTGTTGGGTAAATTTGTTGGTCCCTGACCTCATATTGAGTTGGTGCGCAAGTTTTCTTTAAATTAGTGGAAAGCTAAGGGACAAATTGATGTAGCGGCTATGGCTAAAGGTTTCTTCTCTTTCACATTTAATTGTGAAGATGATTTAGTTTTGGTGTTGATGGGAGGCCCTTGGTTTATTGGAAAGTCATCTCTGATGCTTAAAAAGTGGGAACCAGGTTTCAACCCGAACTTGTGCTCCTTTTCGACTACTCCAGTTTGGGTCTATCTTCCTAGCCTCCCGATGGAATTTTGGGATGAAGAAGTGTTCAAAGGCATAGCAAGCACTTTTGGTTGTTTTCTTTTGATTGACCAAATGACGACCTCTAGGAAGAGGTTGGTTTATGCCAGATTTTGTGTAAATGTGGAGCAATCAACTGATCTGTTGACTATGATTAAAATTAACTCCAAATTTGGGGTGTGGGAGCAAGTGGTTGAATTTGAATCGAATCCATTTGCTTGCTTCCATTGTAAAAAATTTGGTCATTGGGCCAAAAAGTGTCCTCTCAAGGTGTCGAAATAGTTTACTAAGCAATGGAGAGAAAAGGAGAAAGATCTAGAATAGGATGTGGAGCCTGTGAAGAAAGGGGATTTGGTCATGTTTGAGAATGTGGAGGCTATTGAAGAGGACCTAGCATTGGAGGACAAGGTTGATATTTCAGAAGGTCAGGTGATTTTGGAAGAAGCGAACAAGGTGGTTGGGTAGGGTGAAGAGGAAAAGTCTTCCCCTGTTAGTGATTTGGTGGAATCTTTGGAAGTAGCTCAGTTGGATGCTGTTAAGGATGATAAGGTCTCTAGGTGTGTTGAGGTTATATCTCTTCCCTTGGGGGTGACTCAAGTGCATGAGGATGTGTTGAAGGCTGATGGTTTGGAAGTGATGTCTGAAACTAAGGATTTTGGGGAATAGGGGGACCCAAACAATCCTCCTTACATTCAGGTTTGTGTGCGCAATAGGAAAAAAAATCTCCCTCTCTGGGAGTGGTGACTAGGAACTATCAAAGGTCAAATTGTAGGTCTGAACCATGTGGTAGAGGAAGGCCTCTTGCTAATGTTGCCAAGGATAAGGAGAGCTGAATGGACATTGCTGATGGGACGCAGAGAACCCTACTAGATATGTGCTCGAAGAGCACGTCCAACAAGTTCTTATGAAGATCATCTCCTGGAATATGAGGGGATTAAATCACCCTCATAAGCATGATCTTCTGGCTAATTTGGTAAGAGATCATCACCCTAATATTGTGTTAATCCAAGAAACTAAAATGGGATTGGATAAATTGTCTAGGTTGAAGAATAAGCTCTTTAAGGACTATGGTATGCATTTTTATGATGTGGTTGGGGCATCAGGAGGGATTGTTACTTTTTGGAATATTAGAGTGATCCAGGGAGCTAAAATTTTCAAAGATTGTAATCATGTGGCTACTTCCTTTACTCATTTGTGTGATAGATTCTCCTGGACTCTTTCAAATATTTATGCTCTGAATTGTAAGAGTGCTAGAAAAAGATTATGGGAGAATTTGTCCTCCTTTAAAATTTTGAACAATATTGAGAACTGGCTGGTTATGGGAGATTTCAATACTCCTTTGCATGATGTTGACAAGATGGGTGGTTTGCAATTGGTGGATGAGAGTAGATTTGATCTGATGAGTCTTATTAACGACTCTACTCTTCTTGATTTGCACCTAAAAGGGGCATCTTTTACTTGGCCGAATAGGAGAGTGGGGAATGCCCTAATCCAGGTTAAGCTTGACTGTGCTTTTATTACCCCTGAGTGGTTGGTTCATTATTCATGTTCGCTTTCTACTCTATCTAGATTGGGCTTGGATCATTTCCCTCTGGCTTTGTTGGTGGATTTGCTGGGGGGTAAGAAAAACTTTCCTTTTAGATTTGAAAAAATGTGGATTTGTCATCCCGACCTGAGGAATTTGATTAATGAATGGTGGAACATCTAGGTGGATGGTTCGGCTATGTTTAGAGTTGTTAAAAAAGATTTCCAATGTTAAGGAAAATGTTAGAAAGTGGAATCACACTTCCTTTGGTCATATCTTTATGGAAAAAGAGGGTTTGTTTAAGGAGCTTCAGGATGTGCAACATTCGATCCAAATGTTTGGGTATGATTAGGCCTTGATGCAGAAGGAAAATATCTTGTTATCGAGGTTGCACAACATTGTGGCAAAGGAGGATGAATTCTAGAAACAACGTTCAAGGATTATGTGGCTTAAAAGTGGGGACAAAAATACCAAGTTTTTTCACCTCTCTACTCTTAAACATAGGGCTAATAATCATATTAATCATATCAATTTCAATAATCAAGTGTTGGAAAAGGATGTTGATTTCCTGCTTGTTGTTTCCTCTTACTTCTCTAAGTTTCTTTCAGTGGAGGGGGAGCTTGATTTGGCTTGTCAAGAGGATCTTATAAGGGATATTCCTCAAATCTTGGATGAAGATATGAATAGGCGGTTGGTTTGCATTCCCTCGGCAGATGAAATTTTGTCTACTGTTTTTTCTTTTGAAGGTAATAAGGCTTTGGGCCCGGATGGTTTCCCGATGTTCTTCTTTCAATCCTTTTGGGAAATTATTGCTAAGGATGTTGTTGCAACTACTAAGGAGTTTTTTAGATTTGGCTCTCTTATGAAGGAATTGAACTCCTCTTTTATTGTTTTGGTCCTAAAGAATCCTGGTGCTTCCTCTTTTGATGAATTTTGTCCTATCAGCTTATGCAATTTGGTTTAGAATATTTTCTCCAAGGTTATGGTAGTTAGATTACAAATAATTTTGCCTCTTATCATTTGACCTCAGCAAAATGGGTTTGTGGTTGGTAGGAAAATTATGGATTCTATTCTCTCTGTACATGAGAATATTCATTCTCTTTCTATCAATAAGAATGTTGGTTTTATTCTAAATATTGACTTACTTAAAGCTTATGATAGAGTTGATTGGGGGTTTCTTTCAAAGATTTTATCTGCTTTTGGCTTTGGGGAGAAAGGGGTGGCCCTCTTACTTCAACTTATCTCTACTCTGAGATTCTTTGTTCTCATTAATGGGTCCCCTTCTCCTCTTTTTGACTACTCAAGGGGTTTGTGGTAGGGGGATCCTATTTCTTTATTTCTTTTCATTATAATGGTGGAATCCTTGGATCGTCTCATTTAGAGATCTATTAATTATGGGGTAATGTCTAGACTTGCCCCTTCATCTAGTAACTTTATTTGCTCTCATCAGCAGTTTGTGGATGACTCTCTCATGCTTGGGAAGTCATCCATTAAGGAGGCCAAGGCTGTCAAGTCGATCTTATAGAGGTATGAAGTTGCTTCGGGGTAGAAGGTTAGCTTGCCTAAGAGTGTTCTCTTCTTTTTTTAACACTTTGATACATAGATAGGAGAAAATTGCTAGAATCCTACAGTGCCAAATTGGGGAACTTTCCACTTCTTATTTAGGCCTTCCCTTATGCTCTAAAGTTCCTAATTCTTTTTGGAGGGGTATGATTGATAAATTCAATTCTAAATTGGCTAGATGGAAGGGTGCTTTGTTGAGCCAAGCAGGGAAAGTTCAGCTTATTAAATCTACTTTTCATAATCTTCATGTCTATGCTCTTAGTCTTATTCATATGTCTAGGAAGTTTGTGGATACTTTGGAAAATATTTAGAAAAATTTCCTTTGGTCTGGGGTGGAGGACAAGAGAAGGATTCACTTGGTTGCTTGGGATGATGTTTGTAGACCTAAGAAGGTTGGTGGGTTGGGGATATGTAAAATCAGAGCTTTTAACAATGCCCTCCTTGGTAAGCAGTTGTGGAACCTTTTGTAAGCCAAGAGTGAATGGGAAAAAATTGCTTGGAGCAAGTACTTACATGGTGCTGATGGGATAAGGGGGTTCTTTTCTCAAGATTTTAATCCTCTGTCTGGGTCTTCTATTTGGAATTGTATTGTTAAGGCTTGAAAGCTTGTGGCCAAGGGTCTCTATTGGCAATTGGGGAATGGTAGAAATATCTTGTTTTGGGATGATAATTGGTTTGGCAACATGCCCCTCAAAGATGAGCCTTGGGCCCAACCTTTCATGGATCTTTGTGTGTGATAGTTTGGCAAACGGGTTGCTAACTATATTGAGGGAGGTTGTTGGAAGAAGTTGCATGAGGTTGAAATTGGTATGGAGATTTTGTTTAAGGCTATATCTCTGGTACACATTCCCTTTTCCCCTTCTCCAGATATTTTTTTTTGGAATCCTTCCTCTAATGGCAACTACTCAGTTACTTCAAATTTTCATTATAATGATTCCTTTGTTGGCCCAACTCCTTTTTGGGCATCTGTGTGGTCCTATAGATTGATTCCTAAGGTTAATATTTTCTTCTAGATTTTTTGCTAGAATAAAATATTAACTACTGACAATTTGGTCAAAAGATGTTTTGTGATGCCTAACAGGTGTTTTCTATGTGAAGAAGAAGCCAAAAATGCTTGTCATTTGTTGATTGGTTGCAGTTATGTTATAATAGTTTGGCCCCATCTGCTATCTCTTTGGACCTTAAGTTGGGTGTTTCTTGGATCTATAAATGAGTTTTGGTCTCCATGGATTGGCCCCTCACCCAATCTTGATCTTCAGATTTTGTGGTCTCTTTCCCTTCCACACATTGCTTGGGGTGTCTAGCTTGAGTGAAATAATAGAATTTTCAAAAATTCTACCCTCCCTGCTATCTCCGTGACTTACAAAATGTGTGCCGCTATTAAAGAAAACTTTCTAGTTAGGATCACTTTTCACAATGGGCCGAAGATTAATCTTAGCCCCTATGATATCTCTATTTCTCAAAAGTGGAAGTTGTCTTGTGATATTTCCCACCCAGTCACTAGGGGTAAAACTCCTAGAGAAGATGTTTGGAAAGCTCCTTCAGAAGGTTGGGTTAAGGTTAACTTTGATGGGGCTGCTAAAGGGAATTCGAGACCTGCAGGTTGTGGGGGAGTGATTAGAAACTCTAATGGTAGGCTCGTTTCGGTTGTGGCACTCCCTTTGGGAACCCAGACAAACCACTATGCAGAAGCGGTTGTAGCCTATCATGGTCTCAAATTGGCTCAAACTAAAGGCTATAGGAAAGTGTGGCTGGAGGGAGACTCTCTGAATATCATAAATAATTTGCCTACCTCTTGGACTATTGAGTCTTTGATTAGGGATTAGATAGAAATTTTGAAATCCTTTGATGAGTTTTATATATCACACATCTTAAGAGAAGGTAATGGGTTAGTAGACATTGTCGCTAACATTGGTGTTAAATAATTTAGGGAGTGGGGTCTTAATGACCCTCTTCCTATAGAGGCTATTGCTACTTTGAACCATGATTGTTGATTTTAATTTGATCAATTTATCATTATGGTTGGTAGCATGCATGCATTTCTTCACATGGCTAATTGTGATGAGAAAGAATGGTGTGCAAGATTTGAATCAAGAGATTAGTATGGGAGCTAGGCACTATAGGAAACAAAACTCTAAGGTCATTATTATCCCTTGCTCCATCTTTGGTCTCACACGGATTATGGGTGGTCTTTGTATTGTTTTCCAAAGTCTTCTTTGTTTTGTGCTTGGAACCTTCAAGCCGGTTACTGTTAATTGTGGTGAGATGGGTAGAGACAAAAATCATGTCAAACCCTCCTCATGTGAAGCTGCTAAGAAGAGGAAGGAGGTATGGAAAGTGTTGGAAAAGGGAGGGTCAACATCCTACTTGGAGAAACTCCATGGTAATTTTCCTCAGGTTACAAATCTTTTTGTTAAAGGATGGAATGACAGAGTGCTTAAGCTTTATGGGACGGAATTTGAGGTTAATGAAGAATTTATTGCTGGTATAACTAGTCTACCTATGGATAGCATTAAATTCTTTAGGGACAAAAAAGAGGCATAGACCACTATGAAAATATTTTTCAAAGATAATGAAGAGAAGGATTTGAGGACTGCAAGGAGTGGAGGATATCAGAAGTTCTATTAAGGCATTTATGGGGGGATGTTGTAGAGGATATTATGCGCTACATTACGTTGGAAGGTCATTTTTTTTATGATTAATGCATACCATTTTATCTTGTTTAATCACTTCCAACATAAGAAGAGGGTTTCGTTCCCGTTCTATCTTCTGATGTCTCTTGATTTGGGTCTTAAGGACCACAAGAAGAATTCAAAAAATATTGTCTTGCATGTTGGGTTAATTCTTCTCATCTCTAATTATGTGAAGACTTTTGAGGTTGCTAAACCTATGGTCACCTCGAAGGGTAAACAATCCAAACCTATTGAGGAGTATGAGATTGTGTCTGAAGAGGAACCTGCTAGCAAAAAATTCAAGAAAAGGAAATTGATTTTGGAAAAAGAGTCTGAATCGGAGGAGGATGTGGACTACATTCCTGATTCCCTTGCTTCCTTGGAGGGGGGTTCACATTCCCATGCTACATGAAAGAAGAAAAAAGGGATTCCTTGTGCTAGTAAGGGTTATTTAACTTGTAGCGAAGAAGTTGTTGTTGTTGTGCCAAGTAGGGGTCTAAAGGTGAAGAATGACTTGTATGGGGAGGCCTCCTCACTGCCCCTAGTTTCTAATAAAAAAAGGTGGTTTTTGGGGAAGGAAGCAGGAAGAAAAGGGTTTTGAGGACCACAAGCCAAATGCTGGAAAAGGACCGTCCTCTCACTATTGCGGGTTGCTTCTTTGTTGATGATTCCCCAAGTGTCAAGTCGGTTATGCAGATGAAAGATAAGTCTGGGGAAGCTGTTGTTGATGTGGATATCCAAGATGTGGATTTGGAGAGGATCAAGAAGAGAAAGGCGATGGCGAAGGAAATTGTGAGCTCCATCTGCAAACTCAAGTCTCTGATTGTTGTTGAAAAAGGTAAGGACACCCCTGCTGGTCAAGATAGGGTTAGTTCCTCTGAGGAGGAAGATGCTTTGGGAAAAGGGGTTTTCAATATTGATAGAGAATATTTTTTTGATGTGTTTGGATCTGCTCGTAAGGGGTCCATTGTCTTGTTTAAGCTTTTTAAATGGTTTTTTCATGAACTCAATAAAACTAATGTCAAATTTAGGGGTGTGGTTAGTAAGGCTAAGGGGTCCTCTATCCAAAATTAGATAGATGAGTTGTTTGACTCCTTAAATACTGTGGAAGACACTGTTGTGAAGGAAACTCTCAAAATGAAACAAAATCTTGAAGGTAGAATCCTCATCCTGAAGGATCAAATGGTGAAAATCTGGGATACTGTTATGAGAGGAGGGGAGGTGCATAAATCTACTGGTAAATTTGAGTCTACTATTGTTACTTCCCCTATGGTTAGTGCTAAGAAGTTTAAGGATAGTGTCCTTGCTAAAGAGGTTGTTGTTGCTGGTAAGCTGATGGAGGAGGAAGGTGTTGTTGGGAAGGGTGGTGAGAAAGGTATTGTTTTGATTTCAGAGGTAAATATAGATGGTCTTGGAGCTAGGACAAGGAACAAAACTAAAGACCAAGTTGGGGCTTCTAGGAAGGATATTTCTGATGTTCGTGATGATGCTCAAAAGGTTATGGCTAGTGACGTGGAGGCGACATATATTCTAAAAAGCATGAAGTGTTGTTGTTGGGTGCCTCTTTTTTGGCTGACTTTTCACTAATGGGTCACTGTTGTTCGGCTATTTTTTGGCTTAATATTGTTATCTTTGATTTTAGCTACTTTCTGATGTAAAGGGTTTTGGGGCTCCTTCAAAACCTATTTTTACCTCTAATAAAAAACATTTAAATATAGGTTTATTTGTTGGGTTTGTTGGCCAAATTTATATTGCCACAATGCAATATGTGATTTTTCCTCATGTTACCTTTATATGAGTTGGTCAATAATATCTATATGTTGATCAAATTATCTTTTCCTATACTCATTTTTTGTTTGAATAGATAGATCAATATCATGGAATAAAATTTATATTTACTGCTTAATTTGTTGAGACAAAGTAAGCAAATTGTTATGTGGATTTCCTCTTGTATTTCTAAAACATGGAGGCAAAGTCAAATTTAGATCCATTTTTCTATATGCATATCTTGGATTGTTTCCTTGCTTCTTAATTCCATATTTTTTTCATTTCTTTGCCTTCTTAATCATTCCTAATGGTTCTCTTACTATTCCTAACCCTATTATCAACTAAGTCATTTAATGTATATTGGTCATAATCCATTAATACTTTTCTTCTACCTGAAGTACCCACTTTTTCAGTATTATGATAATTATACAAATAATACATACCTAGACTCTTAGCTCTCCATTATTCTTGTTGTCTTCCCAAATCAAGAGAAACTATATCAAGTATTTCTTGACCTTTAGGTTGTTGATCTTTTTCCATCTCTACCTTCTTGCAACAAAATTTTGATTCTTCCTTCAATAGAGTCACCACTCCCTATATCAAGAGAAATTAGCCTTTATAAAAGTAAACTTCTAATTATGGACCAAGGACCAAATTCCTTGGTTGCATTATATTTACTAATTAGCTTGGTTCTTCAAACTGAATTCTTATTTAAACTATCCTTGGAAATGACAACATTTTTTGGCATGAGTTGATTGGAAATCAAGCTCACACAAGAAGGAAAATTATATACCACAAGAAATGGTAATACATGACTTCTAGATGCTCTCTAATAATTTTTGGAAGTTTGGAAGTCTATCGTCATTGATACATCTTGGCAACATGAGTATGAAATGTGCATTCATAGGTTGATTTGACTGACCTAGTATTGTCATTTATGTCAACATTGTGGGGAAGCATTTTTGGTGTTATTTGTATAGTACTATCTATATCAGAATGTTGATCTATCAGAAGTTTGGTTAAGTGTTCTCTGCTGATGTTGTTGAGGTCTAATGCATCGATTTTTAGGTTTGCACTTCACAAAAAGCTAAGAGATGTAACTTTGCACATCTAACCATATCATTATGACTAATTCATACAACTATATTCAACATCTCAAGAATTTTGGTGAAGAGTACTAGAAGATATCAATGGCAGAGTTCAACTCTATATATTATTGTCATCTCTTTGATCTGTATACCAGCGTGGGAGATTTCACATTTTATTGGGAAGGATCTTTTGATGCTACAATTCTAAAGGTAGTATCTCTGAAATCAATGAAAAGAGAAATTGAAGAAATATCAAATCTGGAAGGTGCATGTGTTGGGAAGTGTGTGTATGTTTGGAAGTTTTTGTGATTAGGTCCTATTTTTGGTTGACATAATGCATGATACTTGTTGAGAAGATTAAATATATATTTTGGATGTTAGTTGGATCCTTTTAAGGTCCATGCTAACTTGAAATTGAGGATTACACATTTTTCTCGAGTGAAAAGATGATTTTGAATCTTGTGTGGTTCCAACAAGAGTTATTTTGGATTATTTTGTTTACATATAATTAGGCTGACCTAATTGATGTGTGCAAATGTAATTGGGTATATATACATAAGATATTTTGGAATTGAGGTGTGTGTGAGAGAGTGAGGAAGAAGTAAACGTGCGAGCATAACTAACATATTAGATGTGAGTAGTGTTATACATGTGAATTCAGTGGTTGAAGTTCAAATTCAAAGCAGAGTTGTGTGACTGCTAAGCAAAGAAGTACTTCATATTCAGAGCTTCAAAGGAACTGAAATACAACACAAGAAAGGTGCAATCTTCATCAGTTCATACTTTATCAATGAGCCACATTTTTGTATTGTACTTAACTCTGGCTGTGAGCCTTTTAAGGACAGTGTGTCCTAGTAATGAGACCCTATAATATACTATATCTAGATATAATATATTATGAGCTAATACTCACCGTGGTTTTTCCTATTTTGGGTTTTCCACATAAAAAACATGGTGTTCATGTGTTTTGTGGATTTGTGGATGATTCATGCTTTCATTTCTCAGTTTAGTTAATATGGTTTAGTGATTGAATTTGTTGTGTTCAAAAAGTTATACAATATTGATTCACCCCCTCCCCTCAATATTTTGAATGTTCAACAATTAGTACGAGAGTGAGGTTCCCTAAAGAAAATCCTAACAACTTGAGGAAGATCTTGGAAGTTTGAACACATGGCTGACAAGAAGTGTCTTATTCCTCCAAACAAAATTTTTGCAATTGAATATGTAGAAGATGACTGCATGTTTGACAAAGAAAAACTTAAGGCTACTATTGAAGATCTTGACAAAGTTGAAACTAGAAACAAAAGTTTGAAGGAAAGCCTAGGAGAAGAAAATGAATGCATTAAAAAATTGAGAGAACAAATCAAGAAGTTTAGAGAAAGGCATAGGGAATTCAATATACAGTTGAAGCAAGCAAATGAAGAGATCATCGAACTGAAAGTAAAAATGGAAGAAAAGAAGAGGATTGAGGAATGCCTGAATACAATGGTACAAAACAAGGTTGATGAATGTACAAAGCTTGAACAAAAAGTGGCAAATCTCATATTTGATCTGAAAAAGGAAAAAACACATGAGGAGAAATTCAAAATGAGTACTACAATGCTTGATGAACTAATTACAATACAGAAACCCTCTAAGGAAAAAGGTGGTTTGGGACTTGAAGAAGGACAAAGTTCAAAGGCAAATCAGACACCTACCAAGGTTGACAATCAAAATAAGATTCAAGGAAATAGGAGACAATTCATAAAATTAAAGAAGCAATGCCAAAAGACCTCCTATCAAACAACCAAATGCACAAAGGTATCCATCTTTCAATGGTATTAGTTCTTCATGCAATAAATATGGACATAAAGCAATAGAATGTAGGAGTAGAATGAATTAGAATGCTAGATTCTTCTCCAGACAATGTTTTGCATGCAAGAAATTTGGACATAGAAGTACTGAGTGTAGAAGTTAGATAATGAATAGATATAACACAAGGAGAATGTTTCAAACTTTTAATGGCTATTGTTATACATGCAATGTATTTGGACATAAGGCTAACTAGTGTAGATCAATAATGGATAGAAGTCGGTTTGGTTAGAAAAAATGTGTGCTACAATTGCAACAAGCCTGGACACATTTCAAGATTATGTAGAATAAAAAATAGAGGATATTCTAATCCAATAAAGAGGAATGAATCTA
Source organism: Sequoia sempervirens (assembly GCA_007258455.2). Lineage (NCBI taxonomy): Eukaryota > Viridiplantae > Streptophyta > Pinopsida > Cupressales > Cupressaceae > Sequoia > Sequoia sempervirens. The sequence goes on along the minus strand of VDFB02000015.1, from coordinate 87,519,807 downwards.
TGAAGGAAGTTAATCTTACTGAGGTTAAGAAGGAAATGGAAAAGATATGGAGAAAGAAAGACGAATCTAAGAACATAGATGAATTAAGAACCTTAAATGCATCTGTACTTGCCTTTGATACAAATAATTCTTTTGGAAACTAAGCACATGCAAAGGCTTAGGGGGAGCAATAACAAAAAAATCTAAAATCCCCCTAAAATACTAGGTGTCAGGTCATGACACAAAGATATATCTCAGAAAAGGAATTGTTGAAGTTATTGAAGAAAATTGTGGAATAAAATATTGTGATGCAAAAATTTGTAGAGCATTTATAGATTAACTGTGGATACAAGGTTTCAAAATATGACAAATATTTCTAAAGCATTTATTGCTAACACATTTATTGATATGGGTCAAATCATAGAGTTAAACACATGTTTGAGAAGACAAATTCATTTGATGTGAAGGAAATGAAAATTGAAGAAGAGGAAGTGGATTCAAGGCGTGTTCTGGAAGTAAAACATCAAAACCCTAATCTTCGTCGAAGCAAATTCAAGAGGTATTCTGCTTACACAATTCTTCTCCAATATTTTTATTTTTAATGCAATTGATAGTTCAAAGGTAGTAAATGTTTCATACATACCATAAATCAAATTGAAAAGGTATTCTTTGAAAAATCTGTTAGAAGATTTGACAAGCACATTTTTTGGCACTCCCCTTAGAGTTTCACCTACTGAGGATATCTATGCTGACGTATATGGAAAAATAGAAGAACTAACCTCTAATAGATTGAGTATGTTGTGGACAAGTGAATTGGAAGAAATTTATAATACTATCAAACCATAGTTGAAAAGAAACTGGACGTATGGCGGAAATTTCCACTATTTGAATTTGACAAGTACATTCAAATTGTTTTGAGCAGGATTCATGATGAGACTATTTGGATTGACAATGCACACATTTGTAACCAGGAAGCAATAAGGGATGTGATTGGTTTGTGGTCCTCTGGACTAGTTCTAGGGAAAAAGTTTGTCAATGACCAAGAATTAATAGAAAAAAATGGTACAACTCTTCAGGGAAAAGAACTTATCTTGAGTACATTTGGAAATTTGGCTATTTGGTATACTACAATTCTTGTTGGACATAAAAAATTTCTACCTAGTGATGGCCATATAGTCTCTACTACTGTTGTTCACGTTGCATTTGACATGATTAAGAATGGTGCAGATTATGATCTTTACGAGCTAATTTGATAGCACTTGGTGAAAATTTTGAAAGAAATCAAAAAGAACAAAAAGAAAAAAAAGAGTACATTTAGGTACGATACTTTAATAATTTGTTTGGTTTTCTACTTCATAAAGGAGATATTGGTAATTGGAAAAGTGGAATGGACAAACACAAAATTGGTAGCACACTAGATAAGAAATCTTATGATGAATTTTGGTGGATCAGATGCTGAAGAATTTTCTCTTGCAACATTCTTTGGAATGTTTGAAATGAGGATGAATAAGAGAAAAATAATTCCAAAGAGTGTGGTGGAAAAATATTCTGGAGACATCAATTTCCTTGTCTCTACTGATTTTTGTTACATAGAAGCAATTGAGCCTAGACTTGTGTGGATTTCCAAGTTAGATTATGAAGTAACTGTGGAGGAAGTTGATTATTATGCAGAAGTGCTTCTAGGAAGCCCAAAGGACCCCAATAGAATAGGTTTAGAAGAAAGGTCTATGATTGAAGCCTCTAGTAGTATAAGAAGAATAGGAAAGAAAAGAAAAGGTGTTTCTATCAAGCAAGAAGTTACAAAACAAGAAGTAAGTCAATTCGATGTGACCCTACATGAGAATGAAAGTGCAAACATACAAGACTTGGATGAAGCAATAAAATATTTACAAGAGGTAATCCCCAGTGCTAACATTAATTTATTAGTATCCACTATTGAAAATCTCAGGAGTATGGTTGATTCATTCAAATCATACATCTCTGGATTAAAAGATCAAATAGGAAATGAGTCAAAAGCAAGAACTACAGAGGAAAATCTAGAAGGCATCAAAAATAAATGTGCAGATGCATATCACAGAGTCTTGAAGGGACTGAAGGATGTTCAAGATTGTGAAGAAGCACAAGAATTAATATATTTTTGTCAGAATTGGTCTAACTAGACACTAAATACAAAGAATGAAATGAGTCGGAATGAAATTCGGTTGAGCACTCATGAAGATGTTTATAGCTTAGAAAATGATAGGGACAATCAGAGGTGGTCCTACATCATGCAACTGCAGGAAAAATTCTTTAGCTTACAAAATCAGAGAATAAAGATAATCAAGCAGTATGTGGCACTAAGAGATTTAGTAAAATTAAGGCACACTCCTATATCTAGTGCCCTTGCTAGTGTTGACAGTCTATCATAAATAAATCTCAGCCCCAACATTATGTGGAAGAAGGTATACAATCTCCAACAAAGCTTGAATTACTATACAAGACTCTTGTACATGCAAAAGGCTCTTGAGAAGAAGGAAAAGCTACTTGGCAAGATACTCTGAAGAATCTCAAGGGATCTTCATTTTGACGTTGATATGTTCTACATACATACATATATCCAAGGGAAATATACCAGACCCTTGCATGACCTTGTCCATTGATGTCAAAGGGGGAGAGATAGATAGTGGGAGATAATGCAAGAGACAATGAGAAGAAAAAAAAATGTGGATGTCTAGAAAACCTTTTTGGAAAGTCAAGGTTAATTTTGAAAGGGGGAGTTAAGTTTAGGAAGAAATGGTTTTGTTTCATGATATGAAAAATGTTTTTGATATGCATGTTGCCATCAATGATAAAGGGGAGATTGTTGGGTTTGGAAGTCTGTCATCATTGATATAGCTTGGCAACATGAGCATGAAGCACACACATACATAGGTTGATTCAAATAACCTAGTGTTGTCATTGTTGTCAACATTGTAGGGAAGCATTTTTGGTGTTATTTGTACAATACTATCTATACCAGAATGTTGATCTATCAGAAGTTTGGTTAAGTGTTCTTTGCTAATGGTGTTGAGGTCTAGTGCATCGATTTTTGGGTTCACACTTCACCACAAGAAGAGATGTAACTCTACACCTCTAGCCATATCATTATGACTAATTCATACAACTATATTCAAGATCTTACGAAGTTTGGTGAAGAGTACTAGAAGATATCAATGACAGAGTTCAACTTTGTATATTATTGGCATCTCTCTAATCATTATACCAATGCGGGAGATTTCACATTTTCTTGAGAAGGATATTTTGATGCTATGGTTCTAAGGTAATCTCTCTGATGTTGACAAAAAGAGAAACTGAAGAAATATCAAATTTGGAAGGTGTGTGTGTATGTTTGGAAGTTTTTGTGATTAAATTGTATTCCTAGCCGACCTAATGCATGATACTTGTTGACAAGATTAAATATATATTGCAGATGTTAGTTGGATCCTTTTTAGGTCCATGCTGACTTGAAATTGAGGATTACACATTTTTCTTGAGCGAAAAGATGATTTTGAATCTTGTGTGGTGTCAACAAGAGCTATTTTAGATTGTTTTGTTTACATCTAATTAGGTTGAACTAATTGATGTGTGTGGATGTAATTGGGTATATATACATGAGATATTTTGGAATTGAGGTGTGTGTGTGAGAGAGCGAGGAAGAAGTGAATGTGTGAGCATGAATGACATATTAGATGCGAGTAGTGTTGTACATGCAAATTCAGTAGTAGAAGTTCAGATTCATAGCAGAGTTGTTGTGTGACTGCTAAGCAGAACAATACTTCATATTTAGAGCTTCAAAGGATCTAGAATACAACACAAGAAAGTTGCAATCTACATCAATTCATACTTTGGAAGTGAGCCACATTCTTGTATTGTACTTAACTTTGGTTGTGAGCCTTTTAAGGATAGTGTGTCATGACAGTGAGCCCTTGTAATATACTATATCTAGATATAATATATTGTGAGCTAATCCTCACCATGGTTTTTCCCATTTTGGGTTTTCCACATAAAAATCTTGGTGTTCATGTGTTTTGTGGATTTGTGGATGATTCATGCTTTCATTTCTTAGTTCCATTAATATGGTTTGGTGATTGAATTTGTTGTGTTCAAAAAGTTATAGAATAATGATTCACCCCCCCTCAGTATTCTAAATGTTCAATAATAATGATGTTATTATGTTGGAAATCTAAGTTGTGGACCCAAAATACCTAAGGTTGGATAGCCTCCCAAGTGCTAAGGGTGTCAAACTTGGGAAAAGTATCACAAAACCTATGTTCAAGTTGGGAACCTTAGGACCAATTATTGAGGTGGGTAAGACCTCCTTCACTTTTGGTTCCACAAGACCAAGGGAGGTTTCCCTAAGGTGTTCTATTAATGAGAAAATAATGATTGAACACTTTCCATGTTATAAACTATACCCGTTGAATATTGTATCCCAATAATATTGTCATAATATACTTATAGTGTTGGTTTGAATATGTAAGGCTATGAACCTTTATATATAAAAAAATTAGCATGTAGAGTGTGGAGGATATTGGTAAAAACCCCTATTGTTGTTTTGTACTCTTGCCAGGAAGCATGAAAAACTAACACCACAACTAAAAATAAAGTGATTATGATTATTGTGTTAATATGTTGGGGTGATAATAAGTGGAGTTTATAACAAATTGGTGCCCATTCCAATAGGGTGATAGAGTCATGAGCTCATTCAAACATACAATTAACTGAAATACTAGAGGGAAACCTTAATTAAGATTCCAGTGAAGACTATATTTCATTGAATGCATAACTATGCTAGGCTCTACACACACATTCAATGAAATAGTTAAATTTATAAAATATTAGGAAATTCTACTTAATAATCCATAAATAAACTTACACATTTCTTTTATTGTGTGTGAAAATATACCATTCAAAATATTTGTAAGGTTTTTATAAATAATCTAGCTAGGTAATTGATAATAAACAAATCTAAAAACAAACATAGTGTCAATGGAGATACTTAAACAAGATTGATTCTACACTTTGAATTCTTTCTTCAAGAGATTACAATATGTTAATTATACATTTTGGATGAACCCATATTGTGAAAATGGTTGCCTTTCCTTTCATTAGAATCAAGAAACCTAGCTACATGAATGATTTTTTTCTCTTTGTCCTCGAATTGATTTTCCCCTCTAAAAAATGAAATTCAATAAATATATCTCTCCAAGATACTCATAATAAAAAATGTGCAAGCTTGCATGAGGGGCATGGAAATCTATAATTTTATGTCATTGCAAGTGGAAATCATGTCTTATATCAAGGTTTTTATCATTTTTAGTACCTTTAATTAGGCCCAACCATGTCTTGATGTACCTTTGGAGTATGGACACCCACATTCCTTTTGTAGGCATCACCTCTAGTCATTAATGGATCTTATGAAATGAAGGAGAGTAGGTGGGTGAATAGTCATAGGTAAGTGGGTGAGTGAATGTAACGTCAATATGTTTGGCACTCAAAACATTTTGAAGTGCTTTTTTTTTTGGCACCCTTCTTCCTTAACACAAGCTCCTTCTTTCCTTGTCAAGTGCACCAAGGTGGAAAATGAATTGGTTTCAAAAACTTTAGGTGGTTATGAAACCACCTCAATCCTTTGATACAACACATGCCTTTGATTTTTCTCTTTCTTTCCTTGTCGATGAATAAGTGTGTTGTCAAAACCTTGTTGAAATTTGACAATGGTTTCAAAACCACACAAAATTATCGACGAACACATCCTTGATCATTCCACTTGTCCATCAAAAGCGTTATGAAAATCCTATTGTGCTCTAACAAGGTTGTGAGAACCTTGTTAGTGACTAACCCTAGTTCTAAAACCTTCAAAACTCGATGACACACCCTTATATATTTTCAGTTGTTTTCATTTTTTTCTCATTGGTAAAACAAAGAGGTAATCAAACCATTTTCAACAACCTCAAGAAGTTCATGAAACATACCAAAATTCCTTCACACCTATTTACTTTGATTTCTCAAATTGTTACAAAAAAATTGGTTTTCAACAAGGTTATGAAGGGATTTGAAACCACTAGAAAACTTGTTGGCACACCAACACTTTTAAATCTCCAACATATGATTATAAAAATGTTGTTAGGCTTTGATAAGGTTAAGAGAATCTTGTTAGGAGCTAACACAAGTGAAGGGCATGCAATGTACTAAGAGGGGGGTGAATCAATATATTATAATTTCAAACATTAATTACCATGAATAAATTTTCTAAACATGAACTCCAAAACATCAAAGCAACAATTACTGAATTCCTTAATGATGAAGCAATTAAGCAACACAAATGCACACATCCACACAAATAACACCAGATTTACATGGAAACCTAGAATGGGAAAAACCACAGTGAGAAGAGCTGCTTGGAGCTACTATCCAAATCCAACCTCACAAAATATAGAACTTATAGTGATTTTGTAGGCACTAACCCATAGGATTGTAAGCTTAAAGAGAGACACTAATCTCCTTAAATTCTGATTTGTAGGATCCAACCCACAAGAGACACCAATCCCCTATATCACAATCATTGAGCACCAATCTAGATTAAGAGACTTCAACATTACAAAATAATATAGATCTTTCCTTAAATCAACAAGCAAACACTCCCTCTAATAATATCTCAATTTCACTCAACATCCTTGACTTTTATTTTCTACTCACATATCTTTTTACATATCTTTTCATGTAGAATTACACATACTCATCTCATTCGAGTCATACTCAATTTTCATAAAAATGATGTACAATATATACCCATTCCAATATATTAACAATATCTTATGTTGGCATAGAACCTTTAAATATTATTTGCAATTAGCCATATCGACCAAGGATAATTCTTTATACAAAAATATAACTTCAAACATGTAGACAACTCGATCCTAAATTGCATGTGTTATGTGCTTCCTTTCAAGGTCTTAAACTGGTCTTATTTTATCTTCTCACACTTTCTCCAACTGACACATGCTTCCCTTCTTTGGTGCAAACACTTAGGCATCATTCATAGTCAGTTAAAAAATCTAGACTATGCTCTATCACTTCTAACTTTTTGTCTACTAAAGCTGTTACACCCCAATTGTGTAATCACTATTTACTATTACTATGCAAGGTAAAATGTGAGTGTAATGTGAATTCAGTGGATGAATAAATTGTGTGTGCACTTTGTTATCATTGATTTATGAATGAATGTCATCTCATTTAATGTTTTATGAAGGAATAAATTCATGTGATTGGGTGAATATTAAGTTGATATTCTAACTTTGGAGATGTAATGCATATATTGCATATTTTGTGAACAACCGACTATCATGTACATGTGTTAGTGTTTGTAGGTATATGTTCAATTCCTCCAGGTAGAGGGGAAGTATGACTCAGGAGAAGGTCTTGGTCGGGTAACCAGTAACGTAACCTATCTGAGCTTACACACACCATAGTAGAATAATTGAGTTGGATTATTAAGTGGGAAGTTGGTAAGTCATCCTTAGTTGTTATGTCTGCTTTAGTAAAAGTCTAGTTTACTATTGAGTGCATTATTGAGTGATGAATATCTGATGAACTTATGATTTCCTTCTTGTTACCATGTTTACATTAATAAGTGAGCATACAAGGTATGTATATGTGTACATACATGCATGGTGATGATAGACTATACACACCAAGGAACACGTGCATGTGGGTACATAGGTAGACATACCTATGCACACTCATGCACAAGTTGCTTATGCACATTGAACTATCCAATGGACCCAACAACATGCATATGTATATGTATAGACATATCACTCGTAGTTTCTTATCAACACCATGGTAATTATGTATGATTTTGGTGTGTGAATTGAATGTGTATATATATATAATGTATATACATATATCCATATGTATATGTGTATCCATACATGCGTATGGTAGCAAATGGAAATGCCCATACAAATGTATAGAAACATGTATACATACACATACATGTACATAGAGGCATATATATATTGTATACACCTAAGAATGGTATGGATAATCTAATTAATTAAATATGATTTATTTAATTAATTAACCTTTAATTTTTCTACTATTAAATAAATAGAAATGTTTATTTATATAGTTCATCTTCTAAATTCTTCAATCTTTATTCTTTAATTTCATCTTAATTAAATAAACAAATTTCACTTTGTTTTATTTAATTATTATTATCAAATTCTTCTACTATTAAATAAATATAAATATTTATTTATATAGTTCACATCTATATTCTTCTGATTATTCTATCATAATTAAATAATCAAAACTTCAATAGTTTTTATTTAATTATCATTATCCCTCTTTTATTAAATAAACAATATAAAAAATATTTGTTTATTTTAATAATTGTTATTTCTTCCTAAATTTGAATAAATCCAAAATATTCAAATTAAAAGCATATTTCTACAATTCATCATATTCACCTACCAAATTAGACATGAAATGTCTAATTTAATTCATCTCAACCTTAATGGGAAAATTTGGAGACAAATTTGCAGGCAATCCTCTTCATCCTCTTCCAATGATTCTTCCTATCTTTTGGCTGAGTGTTTTTCTAGGGAGGAGCAATCCCCATAATCAACTCAAGCTTCTTCATCCTTCACCATTGAATCCTCAAGATCAAATCTAGACCTTTGTTGTGCCACCCCTTCACAAATGTGCTGTCGTGAATCTATAAATACAACCTTCTTCTACAAGAAATGAATCCAAACTTGTGCAAACTTACTTTGCAAAAATACCAATTGAGCAATCAAGCATATTAGCAATAGCAATCATAGAATTTTAGAATCAATATCATGGCTGCATCATAGTTTACTGTAGCTTCCTTTCATCAAGTTTCATATCAATTTAGATCACAGCTTCATCATTATCATTTAGATATCACCATATAGGATTTAGATTATTGCATTTAACAACATCTCATTCTCTAGATTGGCATTTTAACAATCACAATGCTTACCAAATTTGAGAGCCTAGTGACTTAATAAATCTTTGGAGATAGAGAAAAATATGACGCTTTCAGTAGATTCTTGCTTTAAATTAGTTTAAATATTGTTGAATCTTTGATATAATGTCTTATTAAGAAGTGTTTTTTGTTATTTTAATCATTTCTTATTCCACACTTACATTTTAGTGCCCATTGTGGGGCCTCTCACCCCATATTTTACATCTTTTTTTGAAAAGTGTTTATGTAGGCTTCAGACGTGTTTCTTTTTGCACGAACGAGAGATTTTCCAATGCATCCACTAGATACTTTAGTGCATCAGATGATTGTTCCGGCACATCCACCAAAAACTCCAGCGCATTTAAAGACTGTTCCAACACATTTGACTAAACTTCCAACACACTCTGTTGTAGTGCATATGATCAATTCTATAGCGCATATAACCTATGTTATAACACATTTGTAAATTGTTGTCTAGATTTGACGTGACCGTGGCTAGTAGTTACATTGCTACTTTTGGATTAAAATGAACCAATCCTAGGGTAGTCACCATACATTGCTATCTCGGTTAAAATAAACATCATATCTTTTGTGAAGCAATATCTTCACGTAGAATAGAAAATTGTCATTTGGGCTTTTAAAAAACTAAAAATTATCTATTGTGATTGTATGGTGATAGGCCTATGCTTTCCCCTTAACTGGGTGATCAAAATGCCAAACTCATCTTTTAATTTCATGCACTTTATGCTTTGTTAAATCCTTTAGAAGGCTTGCCATAGTGGAAAAGAGTACTCACCCTATGGGAACGACCTGAGTGGGAACAACCAAAGGCAGATTTTCCAACCCACTATAAAATAAAAGTGAATCTAGGGAAACCCACATTTACTAGAAGTGTGCAAGATAGCCATCACCAAAATCTTTGTTCTAAAGATTGGGAGGTCTCCTGAGGAATTTTATCATTTGTCGCTCCAAACAGATACCCTATCTATGAACCTTAGTGTAGAATCCAACTAAAGTCAGTTTCTGAACATTGTAATACTCATGGTGTAATGGGAGGGAAGAATCTGCCCCCAAGACACTCACCATATAATTGCCAAGGACTGTTTGCTCAAGGGATCGGGAAATATAACTTTGAGTACATGCCTAGAAAAGAAAAAAACACGGGCACCCTCTAGGGGGTGACACAGCTATGTGAGTTGACACACTTTTAAGATGTGGGCCATTGAGTATTATGATGACCTTTTTGACCTTAAGAGTGAGTCTGCTTGAAGTGTATTCTTTGTCAAATACTAGTGGAAATCAAGAAGGATCATGTTTGATTCTTGAACATACACTTATTGTTTAGATTCTAGAACTTAAAAACAATTGTTTTACAATTGCTTGTTGTGTTTTCAAAAACATTAATTTAGATAAAGATCATCCAAAAAAACACAAAATTTTTGACAGATCAACCTGTGAAATTTATGATTAGGGATTGGAAATCAACATTTGTCAAGAAATTCCTTGCAAAAAGAGTCAAGAAACCAAAGAAGAAACTTAGCTACAATTTTTTTTGGAAAGGAGACGCTTCTTATATCAAAGTAGGAAAATATTGCTTAAACATTGAACTTTCATCCATAGGTATCACGACTTTGCTAGAGGATATACTAATTATTTTGCTTTAGAGCCTTTATATTCACAAGCTTATTTCCAACGAAGAGCTCTTTCACAAAAACATAATCATAGTCAACCCATCCATCAATCTTTCATCCCACAACCAACAATACAATATTCCAACAAACCAAATCAATTGTTACAATAGAGAAAAAATTGGAAACATTGGGCTTTTTTCAGAGATTTACCAGCAAAATACCCTATCAAAATATCCATGATTCAAAAAATTACACCTAGAAATCAATCCTTTTACTGAGAAAAACTAGACAACATTGTGAACAGTCCCAAAATAGCGCATACACGGTCTATTTTAGTGCATACACAAAGTCTTTTAGCGCATCTTCTACCCAAAATAGCGCATACAACCACTATTTCAGCACATTTGACTTATTTTACAGCGCATCTGTAGTTTGTCACCAAAATTCACCAGTGTCAGAATTTACCAGTATCTTGGCGCAACAACAGTCTATTTTAGCGCATATACCCTATCTAACAGTGCATTCACCATATATTTTAGCACACACACCGTATGTTTTAGCGCATCTACCCTTTGTAATAGCACATCCATAGAACAAGAAAATAAAGAGCTATTTGAAACCCCTGTCAAACTGTTGACATCAAAAACTCGGGTTTTTATTAGAACAAAAACATTTTCACAGTCTGGAAAGTGTCTTAAACTTGAAAAAAATAGGATCTTACAAGTGAAACTCTTTCAAGTTAAACCTAGATCTTGCAACTTTAAAGTGTCCAATTATCAAACACAAATCTTGGTTATTACGTTAAGTTTCATTTATTAGGATTTTGTCATCCTATAATCATGAAACAAAACACAATAATTAGATTTTTAACTTAGTCTCATCAATAGAATCTATCATTCTATTTGACTTCATTAATATTCATTGAAACTCATCCAAAACAAAAAAAAAGATCAAAGTTTAGTGAGAAAAAAAAACACTTGTATGCTAATTTTGACAAGGTTACAAAGACAGAAACTTAGAGAAAAGGAAATTGAAACACCAAACACAATGGCTGAAGAAAATCCCTTTCACAGATTCCACCAAAATGACACAAATGAAATCACCCAAGAGGACATCCGAACAACACAACAAGATCCAAATTTCCATAAATTCATGGAAAAATTCTTAGAACAAGATATGGAAAAATACCTTTTGATGCTAGCTAAACTAGGTGCAAAACTTCCAAAAGATTTCGATATCAATCGATTAAAGGAAACACCTGTGAGAACTAAAACTGAACCACAAAACACAGATCAAGTGGTGGCACTAACACATAAAATGCAAAACTTCTAACAACTTCAAGACATGCAAAAAGGAATCATGAAAAGGTATTCATTACAAGACATTTTTCCTTATCCCTTTGATCCAAGTGTGGACATGATACCATTTCCTAGAAATTGTGAATTCCCAAAATACGACAAGTACAACGGTAAAACAAATCCAATTGACCATGTGAGGGAATTCAGAACCATGAGTTTAGAATTTGCACAAGAGGACACTTATCTAATGAGGTTATTTCCAAGGAGCTTAGGAGGTCAATGTATGGAATGGTTCTTTAAACTACAACTAGGGATTCAAACTTTTGAAGAACTAGTCAACAGGTTTATCTCATAAATTTCCTTTAATATTCAACATGAGGTAACAATAAAAGACCTTTACAACATGAAACAAAAGAAAGGTGAAACATTCCTCTCATTTCTACAATTATGGCAAAGGTTGTTTTCTAGATATCCTCATTCTATACTTGAAGAAGAAAAGATGGAACTATTCATTGACAACTTAACTGATGATATGAGCTATAGGCTTGAACTACAATGTCCACCTACATTTGAGAAAGTGATTGAAAATGGTCTCAAGATCGAAGAAGCCTTAGTCAAAAGAGGAGTGATAAAACATTACAATGAAGGATCAAACAATACAAATTCCTCAAATCACTATGGCAACAATGATAAACCTAAGTTTTGGCAAAAGAATAGAAATATTGGAAACAGTGATACTACAAATGACACACAAAATGTGAAACTAGTATTTAATTTGACAACTACTACAAAGACCAATCAAAACAATGACCAAAACATCAATTAGAATGTCAGTCAAAACAATAATTCGAACAATGGAGAATCTAAGCCACAATCATATCCAAGACCATCAAATCGACGGAGATTCACACCATTGGGACAAACACTAGAATCAACAATGAGAGAACTTATTACAAATGAACTTATCACCTTACCTAAAGCAAGAAATTTGGAACCAAAAGTAAAACCATCTTGGTGGAATGATGCTGACTATTGTAACTTTCATAAAAACAAAGGACATAAAATGAATGATTGTATGCAGTTGAAACATCTAGTACAAGATTTGATTGACAACAAGAAAGTGTTCGTAGAAGGATCTCAAACAAACAATGATCATGGTGCATTTAAAAATCCTTTACCAAATTATGAAAAGGGAGAATCTTCTTCTACAAACGGTAAAGGTAAAAATGTAAACTACATTTATGACAACACTATTCATTATATCTCTATAGTTGAGAATAATGATGTTACTAACAATCAAATTGATAATGTAGAAACCAATGACATCATACCCATAGATCTGATCCCAAACATGGATACATCCAACAATCAGATCAATGTCATAAAAATCAGGGAAAACCAAGAATATCAACCAGTCAACGTGACAACAAGGGGGCAATCCAAGGTAATATTGAAAGGAGTTTCATCTAAAACCATTGCTACCCCTTCAAATCAATACAACATCATTGATCAACTGTAGAAAATACCAGCACAAATATCAATTTTGGAACTCCTTAAAATCTCACCATCTCATAAGGAGGTTTTGGAACAAGCTCTTGTGGCCACAACAGTACCGAATAATTTGGATGTTTGTCAATTCCAGGCTATGGTGGGACACTTAACCACACCTCACTATCTATCATTTTTAGAACAAGATGATGTATCACTTACTCATCCACACAATGTCGCTCTTCATATTGAAGTCTTAATCCACAAACACCGAGTAAAACATGTCTTAATAGATGGTGGGGCTGGTTTAAACATTTACACTTTAAAATTGATCCGTGCACTAGGTTTTTTCTGATAATGCTATTGATGCCAGAAGGAAGATCACAATAAAAGCCTATGATGAAGAAGAGATATCCTCCAAGGGGTTGATCATGCTTCCTATTCAAGTGGGACCAATTGTGAAGAATATTGTTTTCCAAGTATTAGATAAAGAGCTCACTTATAACATACTCTTGGGACATCCTTGGATTCATGAAACACAAGCAATACCATCAACTTATCATCAGTATTTAAATTTTTTGGTCAATGGACAAGAAGTCACCATTTTAGTTGATTACAATAATCCTTAAACTTGTAACACACTTAAAACAACTCAAGACACTTTGGTGCCCCATAATAGGGAATCAAACACTTCTAGTTCATCCAACGGTGAAAGGCAATTAAATGTTGTATCTAAATGGGTTGAGAAAAAGGACCAGTCAAAAGAAACAAGTGTTGTTGACTCTACTCCATCAAACAATGAAACTCAACTGGATTCTCTATCACAACAATTCAAAGACAAGATCCAGTTAAAAGACAAAGGCATAGGAGAGTATTCCATTGAGAAATCTTTATGTTTTTCACAATTGCTACCATCTCCAAGGACATATTGACAACCATCATCATCAACACAACAATCATCAACACCTACCATAGTTCTAGATGATAGATTTGTAAAGGCAGGTACTCTAGAAGAAGAATATGAAGATAAGGCCATTCTCAATTGGCTCTACAAAGATGAGGAAGCCTCTACATCGACAAACATTAGCATAAAGACAAATCAATATGGAAAGGGAAAAATAATATTAGAGAAAATGAGGTATGAAGGACAAGGACCTATTGGAAAAAGAAAAGAAGGCATTGTAGAACCCATCCAACCTCTCACACTTCAACCAAGAGATAAAATAGGACCGGGTTATACAAGAGAAACAAAAGAAGAAAACACTCATAGAGTTGTAGAAATAATCCTTCAAATGTAGGATAGTTCTAAAACAAATTAAAATGAATATGAGTGGGATTATTTATCATAAACATCATGCAAGGACATACAAATTCATGTAATCAAAGAGTATGCACCCACAAGTGAGGAGGGACAAAGCTCAGGGACTAGACCCCTTGTATTTGGATCACAAAATATCGATGACTCAAGTGAGGATGGAAAAATATCGAGTGAGATAGATGACTTGGAGGAGAGTACTATCATAGAACTTGACATTACCACTAAATTTTTTGACAACATTTCTATCAAAACCTTTACTGCCGTTGACCTTAACCAATCTGATGACTTTTTTCCATTAATGCATCTTGAACTTATCGAATGGGAATCAGCTGAACCTATCAATATTCCTATCTTTGCGAATGATGATGCTATCATAAATTTTCTTTGTTGTGACGAACCTGACACAAGTGAAAATCATAAATCTCATAACGACGCTCCAAGTTAGGAGGGTGTCAAATCTTTCAGTTGCAAAATTGAAAACATGAATAATGGATCTTGTGCGAACCCTTTTCCTAGTACCTGCAAGACAACATGAATAAACGAGTTAGACAAGGAATTACTAGCTAAAAGAAAGATTCCCCATGAAATCCATTTACAACTCAAACTAGGAATGAAAATAATGAAGAACACAAAGAAAATGATAAAAACTAGATTTAATCCTAATTTAAATAGCAAACACTTGATCCCATGGGGGAATTGGTGCCAATTTGATGTGAAAATTGGCCCTTTCCCAATCCCTATGATGAAATCTTGATGTGTTGAAGATGATGTTGATCCATTTTGACAAAAGATGAGAACTCCAAGCCAGATCTGCAAAAAGCCTAACTAGGAATTCGAATGATGTATGGAAATGGCTAAGTATTTTAGCATGGTAACTTTGCTTGGATTGTGGATGATAAAATGAGGAGAGGAGCTCTTCATTTATAGGATTTCAAGATGGATGAATGCCCAAATTTGAGCAATGTGGGACTAACATTCATCCAATGATATGGTGCCACTTGTCAAGCTATGAATGGATGATGGTTGTGCAAGATTTGGGGTTTGTGCCAATAAATGCCAATATTTGAAATTCAAATTTGTTGAAATGACATGTAAGAGGGAAGGGAAAATGCAATAAATGCCACTTGGCTCAAGGCAAAGGACATGTAAGAGGTTTTAAATGCCTTGTTGGATGTACATGTTGACTTGGAATTTTTGAATTCAAATTGAGAGAATATTCCAAAAGATGCCTTGTGAGGAAAATAGAGATTTAATAAATGAATTAAATCTATTTTCATGTGCAACTTGCATTATCTAGAGGATGTGACATGAGATTAGATTAAATTAATCAAGGGTTAATTAATTTAATAGGAGATTAGATGATGTGACTTATTTGACTTAAATTTATGGATTTATTTAAATTAGATAAGAGAGGAATGTGATAAAAGGCTAATTAAATAAAGATTTTGATTTATTTAATTAAAAGGAGCTGATGTTAGATTAAATCAAATAAGGTTTTAATTTATTTAATTTAATGGATATACTTTAGAGATTTAATCAAATAAATTGATTATTTAATTAAATAGGGATAATTAGATCAGATGAACTGATTTAATTAACAAGAGAAATGACTTAATTCAGATAAAGTGATTTATTCAACCAAGAGAGGATATTGATGAATTTAATCAGATAGGGGAATTTGATTAAACGGTTAGACCAAGGGATGATTTAGGAAGAAACAATGTTAGTAAGTCAAGATCAGATGCACGATGTCAATCAATATATTTTCGATGTCTACATTTTGCCCCTCTTTGAAGCAATGCACTTGTTGTGTTGGTTCAAAGAATAAACGATCTCAATCAAAGCCAAAATTTTTAATATTTAAAAATTTGCCCCACTACTGCATGGCGAGAGAAAACATGCCATTATAATGCCCCCTCGAGAGATCGGATGAAAAATTTCAATTTTTTGGGTGATCTCACAAAAAAAGGTGACCAAGTACCGAACAGGTCCGAAAGGGGTCCGGGAGGCTAAAAACATGTCTAAACGCAATAAGACAATGAAAAAGCAGCCTCAAATAGATGAAAACAAGTTCGGGGGACTGAAACCTTAGCAGGACAACCCTAGAGGGTAAAAAACCCTAATTTTTAAGCTTAAAATGGGCCCAAGGGGTCAGTTTCAAGTCATTTTCGCACACCTCCACTAGCAAACCTTGAGATTTGAGCTCTGACCTCCTGATGATATGGCGCAACGACAGCTTCCTCTGCATATTTCTGACCGAGTTCAGACCTACCAATGGTCACCTGGCATCGGTGCCCCGGTATGTGACCCTAACTGAAGCTTCATTTTTTCATTTTAACACATTTATTACTACTTTTAAGGAGAGCTCGCTTCCAGCGGCGCTATTATAGCGCCACTCGATGTTTAAAGTGCACCGCTAATTTCCTCTTTGCGCCGCAGTAGCGTTGTTTAGCACCGCAATGGTGCAATTTGGAGTTTAAAAACTCCACCACTGGGCTCGGGCTCGGCTCGGACTCGGCGGGCCAGTTTGGAAAAGTGCGCCACGGCGGCGCCCTTTTCATGAAAACTGTGACACTGGGGGCTAAAGTGTGTCGTGGTGGCGCTATTTGGCTATATTCTGGGTCCAGCGTCAGAGTTTGAGAAAACTCAAACTGCGATGCCTTCACAAACTGCGCCGCTAGGAACGAGTTTGGAGCGTTAGGTCAGGAATTTTCCAAAAAATTTAACATGCCGACTTTGTGTGATGCAGGATGGGCCCAGGGAGCTTTATTCTCAGGAGCACCAGTCATGAGATCTAGCGAGCGTTCTATGGGACTTTAGTGACAGAGACCAGGATCAGCTGGGAGCTACAGGACTATGGCATATTGCGTACGTGGCGTTCATGCGCACACACCTCAGGATGCTATCAACGCTGGCTGAGAGGTGGCACAATGAGACGTCATCATTTCATCTTCCCACTGGTGAGGCGACCGTCACATTGGAGGACGTATAGCACATACTACGATTGCCCATTCATGGCCACCGGGTGATCTATGATATGGAGGAGGGTCGTGAGTACTGTACCTGAGTCCTCGCCACTCGAGATATTATTTACTGTGAGGGTCAGATCGAGCTGGAGAGGTACAGAGTTATAGCACCTCCCTTCTGCTGGACCGTTGCAGCGATCATTTCGGGTTTGGTTGCCCCAGACAGACAAGGGCAGTATTTCAGTCCTGGATGAGGATACTACTGGGAGAGGATGGTCTGGGACATGCCAGTTTGGTTCACGTGGGGGCCCATCCTTCTGGCCTCACTTTACAGGGATCTCCACGAGTATGCATATGTGGATGGTAGAGCGTTGGGAGCTAGGGTGACACTTTTGCATGTTTGGGTGTGGGAGCACATTTCTGTGCTACATCCATGGGTCGTTCTGGTTTCGATGGGGGCAAAGGATGCCCTGGTGACATGATATAGAGGTGGTGTGTCCTTCACACACACTAGAGAGCACGGGATCCCCTACTAGAGGCGGGTCATAGATGAGATGTTTGTGTTCACTTGGAGACCATACCTCGGTCAGCCTGAATGGGCTGATGATGTAGACCAACTCTTTTATTATCGCTAGGATCGATACATGTAGGGCTGAGAGCAAACGATGATAGAGAGATACCTGCCCGAGCATGTATAGCGTCAGTTTGGGGAGCTGCAGGATAGGCCTGATGACGACTATGTGGCTGTATTTGCACGCAGCATGACACAGGTGTCATGGGGGCCTGGTATTCCTACCGCGGAGGCAGTTGATAGTTTTCAACACTTGGTGGTCCAACCTTGGGCTTATGATCAGGGTTTGGCAGATCCAGGCACCACACAGGCCTACAGAGACTGGTTCAGACCTCCTCTTCGGTTGACTATTCCAGGTGAGGATCTAGAGGAATACAGGGTCAGAGGCAGAGGTAGAGAATGAGCATGAGGGCGAGGACTGAGGATCGAGATCTGATAGGATCCGCCAAAGGTGCCCCCAATTCCACCAGGTCAGGGAGATCTCCCCATGCAGGACCAGCAGCAGGATCTGCCAGTCCCACCACCATGAGCTGAGGGTGAGGGTCAGGTTCATGCGCAACCATGGGCACAACAAACGCACGGGATGCCTTGATTATATAGCTACAGGCCCAGGTACAGTAGTGACAGCTGAGAGGGACCAGGCACGGGCTGAGAGGGAGCAGCTGAGAGTAGAGAGGGATCAGGCTATGCAGCAGAGATAGGCTGTAGAGCTACAAGTAGCGATAGAGCTAGGCCGCAGGCAGCAGATTGAGAGTATGACAACCTCCTCATCCCAGGGTACTGTGCCAGTCCGATCCTATAGGGATGCTATCCAAGAGATAGAGTACTACCGTCGGCCCTACCACGACCACATACCTAGAGCAGATTGGGTTCCCGAGTACTCAGAGCGGGCCAGTCAGAGACCACCAGAGGGTCACGGTGACACGGGTAAGGGTAGCATCCACGGAGATCGGGCTTGATCCAAATTTTATGATGTACCTTTTGTGCTTTATGGGCTCATTTTTGATAGCTCGATGGGCATTTTGTACTAATTGACACATATGTACAGTGATCCGATTATTATTTGTACTATGATAGTTGATGATATGATATATATATGAGCCGATTTTGATGAGATGTACCATGTACTTTTATTTATGCATGGATGGTTTATTTCTATATGCTTTGCAATGATGTTCCTATGGATGCATTTATTTCTAATGATGTATGCGATGATTATGACTAACAAATCTATATTATGCTAACCTATGATATGATGTGCAATAATGTTATCTATATGATGATTTATTTTATGCCAATGCAAAATGTGATATGATATGATCTATGGTATACGTGATGGTGTGTGAAAATGCTTATTATGAGATGATTTATGGATGAATGTGATATGATGCAATGGCCGTGATATGATGCAAATGAAATGATGGTATGAGATGCTTAGAATAACTAATGTTATTATCCTAAATGATGATGTATGTGATGCAATGGTATGTTACTGCAAGGTTATATGCTGATGCGTAATGAATTAGCTGCTTATATACCTATTGCTTATGATTATGATGATTATGAGATGCTTCCGTTCATATTATGCGGTGATTTATGCAATGGTAATATGAAATGGTTATGAAATGCAAATGAATACTTTATGCAATGATCAATGTAATGCCATGAAATGTAATGTAATGGGTGGAATGTGATGTCATGAATGCACCTATTTAAAATGCAATGTGTACGTTTCCTATATGATATGTTATGCAATATGATAATGATTTGTGGATGTAGGATCAATGACAGTGATGGTGATGGTGATCAACTGTCATAGTACTTTGTTAGTGCGGTTAGTAAGAAGTCATTTCAACAAGACGCAAGATGACACAAATGCAGATGATGATGATGATTATGATGATTACTTGCCGAGGAATTGGGATTTTCAAAGGGCCAAATTTTCTTATGTTTGGTAACACACGTGGTACGATGCATCAAGGTATAGCAAACTAGGATGGCGTGGTACCTAGTGTGATGGAATTTGACTTGACAATTAGATAGGAGTATTCTTGTTCACACCTGACATACAAAAACCTTGCTAGGATGCACTTCAGAAGTTTCAGACACTTCGGACCAAAACACGGAAAGGTAAACCTATCCCTATAATAGTCAACAAGTTTCCCTAGACCTCTTCCATACATACCTAACAAAGCAAGTATTCGCCAAGGTTATATTGCAAGAGCGTCCAACAAGCACAACAGAAAAAAGATAATGATCATTGCCCCATTCCTATTTCTCTAAATCCTTTGTTTTGGGATATCATCGAGACGTCCTTGGAACGAGCGCAAATAAGATAAGTTAAAAGATAAAGACCAAGTAAACAAACAGACTGATGCTTTTCAATACAACTAACAAAAAGAGGATGTGTTTTATAAGGATGATAACTGAAACTTATCGCCAAAAGATAGTGCCCATTGTAGGGAGGATTCATCCTAGGACATGTTAGTGGATGACAACACGCCATTTAGTTTATAAGGGATGATTGATATGAGACCATTTCAGATGATGTGTTACCGATACGAAGAGATAACCAACTTGGTTGCGCACTGACTTAGACTTAAGACTTGACGTTTTTGAGCTCTACTGTTAAACTGCTAGAATTGTTTCCAATTGTTTCGCCAAAGGTTGATGATGATGATCAATTTATTATGGATGGTGTTATTGTAGGTGCAAGCGAGATGAGGCGGGTGGATTTTTTCAAATATTTGGATGTTTTTGATGTTTTTTGGAATGTTTTGAGGCTATTTTTTTGATATTTTCAAAATTTTGCAAATGTTTTGATTTTTGATTTTTTGATGTTTTTTGGGATTTTTTGAGATTTTGACCAAGAGACTAACCTAAAGACCTATCCTAGGGGTCTCAAGGACTGATCGATAGATGAGCCTTTCCTACGTTATATACGCAGAGACCTCGTAGTTCAACTGACGAGTTGACTGATTTACAGACGACGATATACATGATGAAACGCCAGTTTATTATGTCAGACTCCTATAGGACTGACCTAAATGTCTCGGGGGATGATCAAAGATCAACCTTGCCTATGTTCAAGCTTAGAGATGACGTAGTTCGACAAGATGACCTTGTTTTTGGCTTTTTGCATGATCTTTTTGACCTGTTTTTGGATTTTTTCTGATGTTTTGATGTTTTTGGATTTTTCTGATGTTTTGATGTTTTTGGATTTTTCTAATGTTTGATGTTTTTGGATTTTTCTGATGTTGAGGACTTTAAAATCATACACGAATCTGATCTGATGAGAACATGCCCCCAGCGTGATATAATAGACTACTCTGATAAAGGCAAGACAAACTGACCTTGAGGATGGGCCGAGTAGTACTAGGAGGGATCATGATACGAACACAGGACCAAGCTATGGTGCGGATGCAAGTGGATGAGTGATGGATGGAGACCTGAATGCGATGGATGACAAAAGCGAAATGGATGGATGATGCCGAACAAGCCGTAGAGATCCTAGTGGATGGAAAGTGCTTATTTACACAAGGTGCTGTTTGCCAGGTTTTCACCAAGGTACTTGCCCAAAGTGCCACCAAAGTGGTTTTCACTAGAGGACAATTTTTTTGATCCTTTTTTTTTGATTTTTTTTGCTTTTTTTTTTGTCACCAAGATGCGTGTTTGCTAGGTTTTCGCCAAAGTAACTATTTTTTTAGGACTTTTTCTAATTTTTTGGTTCTATACCTTGAAAGATTTAGGCATAAAACTTTTTGAGATGGGAGTTATTCATGGGATCCTGCAAAGGTTCCCCTTCGGGTGTTGATAGCTGATATGCCCCTAATTTATAACTTGCTGTTATGACAAAAGGTCCTAGCCAATTAGGTTCGAACTTGCCTTTGCTGCTGGGATTTGGGACATTCTTCTAATTTTCTTTCAAGACCAATTCTCTGACTTGGAAAGTCCTACTTCTGATCTTCTTGTTGTAGCTTTGTTTGAGTCTATTTTGATAGACTTGTAGATGATTCAAAGCATCGATCCTTCTCTCATCCAGTAGCTCCAACTCATTTAATCTTGACACCTGATAGTCCTTATCAGTGATGAGGTTTTGCAATGATATTCTGAGGGATGGGAGCTCGATCTCAATGGGGAGTATGGCTTCGGATCTGTAGACCAAGGAGAAGGGGGTGGTGCCAATGGGTGTGCGGATGCTAGTTTGATAAGCCCAGAGGGCGGGATTAAGCTGCAGATGCCAGTCACGACCTGTGTCATTGACTATTTTCTGAAGGATTTTGAGGATGGTTTCGTTTGTGGCTTCTGCTTGGCCATTGCCTTGGGGATAATACGGGGAGGAGAAGCGATGCTGAATTTTGAATTTCTCACACAAGTCGCGAACCTTCTAGTTCTTGAATGGTGTCCCATTATCTGAGATAATGGCTTGTGGGACACCGTAATGACATATGAGATAGTTCAAGATAAATTTTGAGATCTGCTTCCCAGTGATATACGTCATGGGTATGGCTTCCACCCACTTAGTGAAGTACTCAGTTGCAGTTATGATGAACTTATGGCTATTGGATGAGGTGGGTGTGATTTTGCCAATGAGATTGAGTCCCCACCGTGAAAAGGGCCATGGTGTAACGATGGGGTAAAGCTCTTGAGCTGGAGCATGGATGAGGTCCCCATGCTGCTGACATTGTAAACACCTTTTAGCATGATCATGCGTTTCTCTTTCCATTGTGGGCCAATAATACCCCATCCTCAGCAGTTTCTTGGCGATGGTCATTCCACTTGAGTGTGAACCACAGATACCATAATGAACCTCGGTTAGAGCGGTTAATGCCTCCTCATCATTTAAACAGCGTAGCAAGGCACCTTCTATGCTTCTACGGTATAAGGTATCACCTAGGATGAAAAATCTAGATGCCTTTTTGATAAAGGTTCGTTTAAGGTTTGATGGGAGGTCAGCGGGTATGACTCCTATGTGAAGATATGTGTAGATGTCATGGTACCAAGGATCACCAGGACCAACGATTTCACACACATATTCTGATTTCGGTACCTCGAATGTGGGAACGAGAAGCTACTCAATCAGAAATTCATATTTTGGCACGTTATGAGGGATGTCTAATAGAGACCCAATTGTAGCCATGGCGTCTGCTGCTCTGTTGTTGGTTCTTGGAATTTGCTCGAATGTTATGTCAATGAATTTTTCCTTTAGAGTCTCCACCAATTTCTTGTATGGAGTGAGTTTATCATCCTTAGTCTGATATTCATTATTGACATGATTTATGATCAACTGAGAGTCCCCATACACCTTGAGAACTATGATGTTCCATTGCATTGCTATCCTGAGGCCTATAGTCAAAGCCTCGTATTCTGCGATGTTGTTGGTGCAATGAAATGCTAGTTTGTATGACTTCGGTATGCAGTCCCCTTGTGGGGTGATGAAGAAGACACCAACTCCTGATTCGTGTTGTGTCTATGAGCCGTCAAAGTATAGTTTCCAGTGATCAGCAACGTTGAGGTTAAAAATAGACTCATCTGGAAACTCTGAGACAAGGGGATTCTCAGAATACATAGGTGCTTCTGCTAGTTGATCTGCAATAACCCGACCTTTAATGGATTTTCGCTCCACATACTCAATGTCGTACTCTGATAATATCATTACCCATTTTTCCATTCTGCCTGTGAACATTGCCTTTGATAGTAGATATTTGAGGGGATTAATTTTTGTGATGAGCTTTATCTTGTGTGCCAACATGTAATGTCTAAATTTTTGGGATGCAAACACTACAATGAGGCAAGCTTTCTCGATGAATGAGTAATTTAGCTCGTGACCGACCATTGTTTTGCTGATATAGTAGATAGCCCTCTTTGTTTCGTTTTCGTCATGCTGAGCTAGGAGAGCTCCAAGGGCTGTTGTTGCTGACACATATAAGATCAATGGCTTTCTCAGATAGGTGGCATTAACACTGGTGGTGTTAGTAGGTATTCCTTGATTTTATTAAATGCCTCTTCACACTTTGTATCCCATTTGTATGCTACCCCCTTGTGGAGTAGGTGAGAATATAGATTCTGCTTGTCTGTCAGTTGTGCTATAAATCATTGGATGGATTGAATTCGGCCTTGGAGGCCTCTCAGTTGTTTTAATGTCTTTGGTGCTTCCATCTTGAGGATTGCTTTTACTTTTTCTGGATCCACCTCGATACCCCTCATGGAGACTATGTATCCTAACAGTTTACCTGATTGTACGCGAAGACACACTTCTTGGGATTTAGTCTGAATTTGTATTCCTCCAGTCTATCAAAGATAGCACTTAGGGTTGCTATATGATCTTGTCTTTTCCTTGATTTAGCTAGAATGTTGTTGACATAGTCTTCGACTGTTTTATGAATCATGTTGTGGAATATCAGTGTCATGGCCCTTTGATAGGTTACTCTTGCGTTCTTTAGGCTGAATGGCATCATGTTCCAACAGTAGGTCCCCCATGGACAAGTGAAGGCAGTCTTATGTTGATCTTCCTTTGCTATCATGATCTGGTTGTATCCTGAAAATCTGTCCATTAGTGATAGCATCTCATGTCCTGCTGTCATGTCTACTATCATGTCGATGTTGGGAAGCAGGAAATCATCCTTGGGACATGCTTTGTTCAAATCTCTGAAGTCTGTATAGATTCTGATAGTTCCGTCAGGTTTTGATACAGGTACCAAATTTGACACCCATTCAGGATAATCAATTGGTTAGATAAATCCTGCATCTAAGAATTTTTTGAGCTCCATTTTGACTAACAAAGTGATTTGGGGATGCATTTTTTGAAGCTTCTGTTTGACCAGCTTTGCTTCTAGATACACCGCTAAGTGATGAACCACTGTCTCTGGATCTAGCCCTGGCATATCAACATAACTCCATGCAAATTTTATTTGTCTTTCCTTTAGGAATGCTGCTAGGAGTTCTTGCTCTTTTGTTAATAGTGATTCCGCATAGCATGTGATATGCGGGGTCTCCTATGTTCCTAGGTTGACTGGATTGCATTTTTTGGCCAAGGCTGCTGACTTCTCCTGATGAATAGCTCTTAAGGGAAGATTGAATCCTTCATCCTCGGGTGCCTCAGAGAGGTTTTCATTGTTGGATACGTCCTTTCTTTTTACTATTTTCTTGTCAGAGAGTGCCACAGTGTGGTTTTCACTCAAGGACTTGGATATGATTCTTAGTTTCTCACTTTTGCGACTGAAGGATTCAATTATTTCCCTGTAATAGGCGTGTGTGTCCAACTCCATTATAAATCCTACCTTGTGATCTCCCTCTGGAATGTTATCCCTCAATCCCATGAATTCTGAGAGCGCCTCATCATTTTTGAATGTATTGAGAAATGGTGGTCCTCGTTGGTCATAGTCGATCAGTTGGGGGTACACTAAATGGATCTCATTATTTTGATGATTGGATTCAAAGGATAGGGTACTAATCATACATAGGGTGGTGTCCTTGAATAACCTAGGTAGATTGGTCAAGGTATCTTCGTCATCGCTACTAATATATGGCTCAGTTATGAAATTATGTGTGTCCCTACCTGTGACTATTGGTGAGTGTACTTGTACTAGTATTGGCTGAGGAGAGACATTAGCTATTCTAACCAGAGGACTTCGGCCATGTATGGTTATTCTCAGAGGGGTACATCCAAGACCAAGATTTGTTATGGGTCGCATCTCTGGCATGATAGGTATTATGAGCCCATTGTCATTTTGTCCCAGTCGTTGATTTCTATCGTAGCCCATTGCAAGCATCATGTGTAGGCCCTTGCTTCTTTTATCCATTGGTAAATTAGCTGCCAGTCTGTCCTCTTGATACAACATATGAGATGGATCTGCTTCAATAACCTCATGGCCAAGGTCTTCCCATCTTGTGAATTCGGGGTAGTTTTCATGATAGGTTTGTGATGTGGAAGCTTGATTTTCTTGTGGGCATCCCTGTGATCTAGGAGATTGTGGTAACTCTCCTATCACAAAATCATTGTTAGGGAGTTTGTAGCTTCCACAATCATCCTCCTGGATGATGAGATTGATATCGAAGATGGTGGGGATGGCGGGGATGGCGGGTGTCTCTGTCGCAGAAGTGGACTTGAGAGTGGCGGGGTTGATATATGATGTGGATGGGCCCTCATCATTCTTTGGCACTTGGGGGATTTTGTAATACTTAGCTTCAAGATTTTTGCAATATGAAAACGGTTCAGGATCTCCATGGATGGTAACCTCTTGTCCATTATGTGTAAATTTCACACATTGGTGGAAGGTTGATGCTACGGCTTTCATTGCATGGATCCATGGGCATCCCAGGAGGATATTATATGGCAATTCGAGGTCCAAGACCTGATAGGTAGTTTCCATGAGTGTTGGTCCTATTTGAATAGGGAGTTTAATCATGCCCTGAGACACTCTTTTTGGTCATCGTATGCTCTGATTGTGATGCCCTTTCCTTTGTCGATGGAATATTTTGATATTTTCAACTGCTTGATGAGGCTAAGAGAACAGATGTTCAAACCTGCACCTCCATCCACCAAGACCCTTTTGATTTTTCTCTTGTTGACAATGGATTCCAAATGAAGTGCATGGTTGTGAGATGGTTGGGCAGAGAAATCTTGGTCAGAGAATGTGAGGAGATTAGGTGTTATGATATTTCTGACCATAGCTTGGAATTGGTCTGCATTGAGATCTGCGGGGACAGTGGATGAGGCTAATGTTTCCTCGAGAATCTTTTTATGCACTGATGAGATTTTTAACAACCCCATGATGGAGATGTGTGCTGGCATTCTCTTGAGTTGTTCTACAACATTATAGCTATGCGGAACGACTCTAGATGAAGGGATTCTATTTGGTTGGGATGATCTTGCAATGGTGACTTTGCTGCCTCGTGTGGTGACTCCACAATCTTCAGCATGGGCACCTTTGATGGTGATGACCATGCAATCTTCATTTAGGGAGGCAACAACTATTTCGTACACATAATTTACACTACCCTTCCCTTTATCATTTTTATTCCCTTTGTTGCCATCATTTGGCATCAGATTCGTGTAGATTTTAAGATCCTGATTTCTTGTGGGTTGTTCCACGTTTATGATTTTCTTGTCGATAAGATCTTGGATGATATTTTTGAGTCTCATGCAATTGTTCATGGTGTGACCTTTGATTTTGTGAAATTTGCAAAGTTGATTCTCATTGTACCAAGGAGGTTTGACATCAAGTTCTTGGTAGTTCTCGAATGTAGGAGGTTTGATAAGTTTTTCGTCAATCAATTTTTTCATTATGTCCTCCAATGGTTCCCCCAAAATGGCGTATTTGCATTCTGGATAACTTTTGCGCTGGGGTGGTCCTCTTTTATCATTGAGGTTATTGATGGTAGGGTTGTTGTTGGCTTGGTATGTGGTGTGATGAATGTTTTGGCATTGATTTTGGATTTGCGGGGTGGGTGTATGTTGGCGTGGACCACTGATGACCACCTTGGCATCAACGACACCATCATTAGTAACATTCTTGTTTCTTGCCCATGTTTGAGGTTTATCATTGTAATTTGATGGTGGACGATTGTTTTGATGTTTATGATATGACGTTGATTCAGCGGGTTGGGTTGCAAGGGCTCTTTCGATGCTGAGCACCTTGGAGATCAATTGTTCATATGTAGTGATACCCTGAACCTTGAGGTTGAATGCTAAGCGACTTTCAAGGTTGGCGATGATTGTGCAAACTTGTTGTTCTTCTGGCATGGTCCACTTACTCTGATTGGCCTTGGATCGCCATCATTGATGGAATGAAGCAAAAGATTCATTCTTTCCTTGTTTTGGAGCGTATAGTTCTTCAAAACTGACATCCATTGCAATGTTACATGCTTAATTTCTAATGAATGCATCCCTGATTTCTTGGAATGTTCTAATGCCTGAAGGTAAGTGAGAGAACCATTCTATAGCGGGACCTGCCAAGCTTCTAGGGAATAGCCGCATCAGATAAGTATCGTCATATGCGACTTCCATGCAATGAACCTGGAATTCCCTGATGTGATCCTCAGGGTTTCCCATCCCTTGATATTTGTCAAATTTTGGGATTTCAAATCCCTTGGGGAATGGTTTCATATTTAGACTCCTATCAAATGGATAGGGATACAAGTTGCTTGGCATTTTGGTTGTTCGCCTCGATTGAAGGTCAAGCACTTGTTGTGAAAGCAACTTGAGTTGTGTTGTCACATCACTTTGTGGATCAGGGGGTGGGATGAAAGTATTTTGAGATGTTTGAATTGTGGGTTGGGTGGGTGGATTGGTTGGTGCGTTGTTTGATGGTATTTGCATGTTCTGGCGAGTGAAGTAGGCTTCTACTTACTTTTGTATGAACAATGCTTGTTGTTGATCTTGCTATTGTTGCGCTAGGATTTGTGCTTGTTGTTGCGCTTGTTGTTGTTCCATCAATGCTTGTTGTTGTGTTTGTTGTTGTTCCCACAACGCTTGTTGTTGGGCTGCCAATTCTGTTGCTTCTTGCTGCTCTTGGTATTGCTTTAGTGCTTGCATTTGCGCTACTTGTGCAAGAAGTTGTTCTTGAGCTTGTGCTTGAGTTGCTTGTTGCTGCAATAAAAGTTGTGCTTGAGCTTCCCTTTGTGCTTGCAATGCTTGTGCGGCTTGGGCAGCTTGTTGTTGTTGTTGTTGTTGCAATAAAGCTTGGGATTGTTGCGCTTGTTGCGCTCTTAATGCAGCTTGTGCGGCTTGGGTAGCTTGTGCGGCATGAGTAGCTTGTGTGGCTTGAGCAGCTTGTTGCACGACTTTTTGTTTCTAAACTTGTTGGTATCCTCTTTGAAAAGAATCTTGTAATGCTGTGTCGTATTGACTTGATGTGGTGAAAGTTGGTGGTGGTGGGGGTGGTGGTGGATTTGGAATGGTGGTAGATGATGATGTTGTGTTGATGTTTTGGGTGTTGGATAATGGTATTGATGTGATTGGTCCTTGAGAGACCATGCTTTGTGATGTTAGGGGTGCGTTTGATGATGTTGCCATTGTTTGCGCATTTATCATTTGTTGTTGTAGTATTAACGATAAATTTTGTGTGTTTGGTACAATGTTTTGATTGATGGTTGGGATGTAGGTTTGTTTGACACTTGGTAGGGGAGGAAGCCCTAAACCAAGGAGCGGCGTGGATGATAATGGAAATGGTGGAAGAGGTGGAAAGGTGAGGGGCGTGAGTTGTTGTGAGAATGTCGTGGTGTCGAATAAGCCCCCTAGTCCAAACGTATCTCCCTCTTCTTGTGAATTTGTGAGAAGAGGTGTTTGAAGAGTTGCGTGAAAGAATGATGACGATGGATCGTGATGGAATGTGAGAGGAACATTTTTGTGTAATGGGTTTTAGGGTATGTTTTGTTCCAAGGTGATGTTTGTGTCCATGTTTTGATTATTAACAAGGGGATGTGATTGAAGAGCATTGAGGAATGTGTTTCCCTTGTTGACATTTGGTTGGGTTGGAGCAAATGATGTTGTGATTTGCGGAATGTTTTGTGTGATGTTTTGGGATGGAGGTGTAGATGAGATGGGTATGGTGGATGAGATTAGGGGAAATGATGTGTCCATGATAGTACTCACATAAAAATTTGAAGGCAACTTGGCCCCTTGTTTTGCTAGTTCAAGCATGTATAACAAAGGGTTAAGTCTCATCATGATGTTGATGATTCTATGGTTGTCCAGATTTTGGAGCATTTTTGTCATTTCCTCGCGAGACATTCCGAAAGTGAGGTCCTCTCCTTGATTTTCTTCTTGGGGATTTTGCAATGATGAGAGGGTTAATGGATTGCTTGATTCCGTTGGATTCATTTCTGTATTGGTTTGGCTAAGATCACTTGAAGCGGGTGTTTCTTTATTGGCTTCCATACTCTTCTTGTATTGAGATCTCGTTTGAACCATAAAACAAAGATCAATCTTTGAGAATATGAGAGATGAATCTCTTGATTCTTTGGATCAATCGTTATTTTATGTCCCAAACTACAAAGTTTTAGGATGCCTTGAGGATCAAATGTGATGATGATATGATGATGATATGGATGTTTTGGCTTTTGATAAATCTTGAATGAGACACTAGGCTTTTAGGACTTGTGGATTTTGATTTTGATTTTGGATTTTGAGATTTGAGATTTTGTCCTTGATTTTGATTTGCTTTTGATTTAGATTTTGAACAAAAAGATCCTAAGATGTTGGATGATGATCTAAGGGATGGCTTTGTTCAAAGGATGATAATTTGAATATGTGTGAGGAGAAGGATGCATCTACCCACACCTATTCAAACAAAGTGATTGTTTCACTAAGCATATGGAGAAGGATTCATCTACATATACTAAGCTAGACAAGATGATTTTGATAACTTTGATTAAGTATATGCAAAAGGATGCATCTACACATGCCTAACCAAAGGTGTTTTGATAAATGTTCTCAAGGATTTTGTCTTAATGATATTGATGGATTTGATTTTGCCACAAAGCCTAGTATCAAGGATGATTTTTTCAAGATTTTCCCAAAAGGTGATGATGAGATGGATTTTGTTTTGATGTTTTGATGGATGGATGAAAAGGATTTTGATGTGTTTTGATCCTAAGATGAACCTAAAAAGATACACTTTGTTTTCTTAGACCTAGGTATTGAAGAGCATGCAAATGCTTCCTAATGACTTTTGTAACCAAGAAATGATTTCATTTGAACATTCATTTTCGGATTTCCAATCAATGATTTTTGTTTTGGGATTTGGAGTCTTCAACACATATGAAAGTTCATTTTTCTTAGCTTTGCTTAATGTCTTTATTTTACCAAAAACACTTTCTTCAATTAGGTTTTCAAACTAAGATGTCCAATGTCTTAATTCCTTCAAACCCCACAAGATATGTTATGTGGAAATTTAATGAACTTAAGGCAAGGGTTTTCCTATTGTTTACTTAAGAAGAAAAATTGAGATATAATCCAATGCTTAGAAACCTCTAAGGATGTGAATCCCAAGGGAAAGCAATAACATATGGATTGAGTCAATTGTATTTGTCCTCAAAAAGGTTTGAAATTTGGATGATGTTAAGTGTTTGTTTTTGATATGTTTTCAATCAAGCAATGCATTTTGTAACCCAAGAATAAGTACAATCCTATGGATGTGTAAGACAATATTTTTTGGATTCCCACTTGGACAAGTCCAGCTACACTCACTTATACGGGGTAGCCAAGCATCAACACCCATGAAAATCCAATGGCATGCTTTCCATTTCTACTAGAAGACCGTAAAAGTGTGGGGTGGCTTCAAAATGACCGTTCTTGCACCAACAAATAGATTAAGGATTTCGGTAAATTCTAGCACATGGGTTTTAGTAAGGACTTTCCGTTCTGGAGATTGACCCATACGGCAAGAGTCCCCTTTCGGATCCATCTTGTCGGAATCAACTGCGTGATATTGGCATTTTGTCCAATATCCACATTTATATCCTGACTGGAAATACTGTTGGCTTTAGAGTGTTACCGGTTGAGTCGTTCCCTTGGGTGAGTACTTTTTCCCCAAGGCAAGCCCTCTAGGATAAACAAAAGTGAATGAAGAACAATATTCGTAACTCGATCAATCCTTGTTTGGCAACAAGAAGAGAGAATATACGCAATGAAGTCCCCACTCACACTCACACAATAGTTTGTTCAATTTTAAGCCCAAATCGAAGTGTGGAGGTGATTGCTTTATCTTAACCCAAAGTCATGAAAATTGCCTTTTGATTCTCAAGATCGCTATGAAGCGCGAGAGAAGCGCATACGTCCTTTTTCAATGGCTTTAGTCTAAGTAAGCCCTCACAAAAAATACAACTACACTTGTTCTTTTTAGATCCTCAAAGCAATATGTGAGTTCATTTTAGAGCACCAAAAAGACAAGTGATAAACATTTGTTCAATTTTTTAATCCCATAAAAAAAATCTAGTAAGTTGTTGATCCTATTGTTCGTTTTAACCATTGCAAGAAATGGAATTGAAAGGTACTTTTTAAGCCCAAATGAAAACTAGTATTCTAAGAACGAAGAAGATGACAAATTCTTGAAGAAGTGTTAAATGAACACTTAAGTGTTAAAAAACACTTTGATAGGAAAAAATATCATCACCATGTTCCTCCTTTCTTAGTTTTCGATTTCCAACCTACAAAGGAGAAAAACAGTCAGATTCTGGAAAAACACAGAAGTTAAAAACTAGAAAACAAGAGATAAATAAATCATAAATCAAAAACACGTGCTAAAAATTAATTTCTCCCTTTTTATTGTCTTCCAACATCGCAACTCGTGAAGGCGTCGCTATTTTTTTCTCTCAGCGGTGCTCTTACAGCGTCGCTTACCAGTCAGCAATGCTCTGCGTCAGGACAGAGAGCACGATTGTGTCGCTGTTTCGCCCAGCGTCACAGTTTCTGCCATCATCAAAGTTTAGGATTTTTTGAAACTTCTACAGATCGGCGAGTCCAATGGCGGAGTTTGAAATTTGAATTTTTTGGCGAGATGAGTCCAGCGGCGCTAAAACAGCGATGTTGACGAGCCTGCAGTGCTAAAACAGTGATGCTGACAAGCCCTCCTTCTAGCGCCAAATGTGCGAACCCTTTTCTTAGTACCTGCAAGACAACATGAATAAACAAGTTAGACAAGGAATTACAAGCTAAAAGAAGGATTCCCCATGAAATCCATTTACAACTCAAACTAGGAATGAAAATAATGAAGAACATAAAGAAAATGATAAAAACTAGATTTAATCCTAATTTAAATAGAAAACACTTGATCCCATGGGGGAATTGGTGCCAATTTGATGTGAAAATTGGCCCTTTCCCAATCCCTATGATGAAATCTTGATGTGTGGAAGATGATGTTGATCCATTTTGACAAAAGATGAGAACTCCAAGCCAAATCTGCAAAAAGCCTAACTAGGAATTTGAATGATGTATGAAAATGGCTAAGTATTTTAGCATGGTAACTTTGCTTGGATTGTGGATGATAAAATGAGGAGAGGAGCTCTTCATTTATAGGATTTCAAGATGGATGAATGCCCAAATTTGAGCAATGTGGGACTAACATTCATCCAATGATATGGTGCCACTTGTCAAACTATGAATGGATGATGGTTGTGCAAGATTTGGGGTTTGTGCCAATAAATGCCAATATTTGAAATTCAAATTTGTTGAAATGACATGTAAGAGGGAAGGGAAATGCAATAAATGCAACTTGGCTCAAGGCAAAGGACATGTAAGAGGTTTTAAATGCCTTGTTGGATGTACATGTTGACTTGGAATTTTTGAATTCAAATTGAGAGAATATTCCAAAAGATGCCTTGTGAGGAAAATAGAGATTTAATAAATGAATTAAATCTATTTTCATGTGCAACTTGCATTATCTAGAGGATGTGACATGCGATTAGATTAAATTAATCAAGGGTTAATTAATTTAATAGGAGATTAGATGATGTGACTTATTTGACTTAAATTTATGGATTTATTTAAATTAGATAAGAGAGGAATATGATAAAAGGCTAATTAAATAAAGATTTTGATTTATTTAATTAAAAGGAGTTGATAAATCAAATAAGGTTTTAATTTATTTAATTTAATGGATATACTTTAGAGATTTAATCAAATAAATTGATTATTTAATTAAATAGGGATAATTAAATTAGATGGATTGATTTAATTAACAAGAGAAATGACTTGATTCAGATAAAGTGATTTATTCAACCAAGAGAGGATATTGATGAATTTAATCAGATAGGGGAATTTGATTAAATGATTAGACTGAGGGATGATTTAGGAAGAAACGATGTTAGTAAGTTAGGATCGGATGCACGATGTCAATCAATATATTTTCGATGTCTACAGATCTAATGGTGAAAACCATTCAATGGCAGCATTAGATCTTGAAAAAGTAAAAATAAAGAACGTATTTGATGGTGAAAACCTCTCTGAGGCACCGAAGGATGAGAAATTTGGCACCCTGCCAAAACATCATCATGAAATATCATCAATGTTGGTGGAGCCTACCCAATCTATCAATATTGGTACAACAGAAAAGGAAAAAACTCTACATCTGGCAACATCAATGATTGAACAAGAAAAGCCAAAATTTGTCAAGTTCTTTGAAGACAAAAGCATTAACTTTGCTTGGTCATACTTTGATATGCTAGGTTTAGATCCAAATCTTCTAATGCATCATTTATCTCTACCATTTGGGATAAAACCTATGAAACAAAAACTAAGGAAAATGCATCCGTATATCACCTTGATGGTAAAGGCTGAGCTGAAAAAGTTGTTGGATGTAGGATTCATCAAGTCTATTGATTACGCTGAGTGGATATCTAATATTGTACTTGTATCTAAATTAGATAATAGTATCAGAATATGCATAGATTTTAGAGATCTAAATAAGGCATGTCCAAAGGATGATTTTCCTTTACCAAACATTGACATTATTGTGGAATTAACAATAGGACATGCCATGTTGTCACTAATGGATGGCTTCTCAGGGTATAACCAAATCAAGATAGCACCCGAAGATCAAGAAAAGACAACATTCACATGTCCATGGGGCACATTATGTTGGAACGTCATGCCCTTTTGGGTTGAAAAATGCAGGTGCAACATATCAACGTGCAATGACCACTATTTTCCATGACATGATGCATACTTTTATGGAAGATTACGTTGATGATATATTAACAAAATCATATACCAGAGAAGGTCATCTAGAGATTCTGGGAAAAATCTTTACAAGACTAGAGAAATTCAATGTTAAATTAAATCCTAAGAAATGTGTGTTTGGGGTTACATTGGCAAAACTCCTAGGATACATAGTGTTAGAAAAGTGTATCGAAGTGGATCCTACTAAGGTCAAGGAAATAATGGAAATGTCACCACCAAAGAATTTCAATCAACTAAGATCTCTACAAGGCAGGCTATAATAAATCAGGAGGTTTATTTCCCAATTAGCAGATAAAAGTCATCCCTTCAATCATTTACTACATAAGAATGTCTCTTTCAAATGGGATGAAGGATGTGAAACTACTTTCAATCAAATAAAGCAATATCTGATGTCACCTCCCATATTAATGCTGCCTATGGAAGAGAGACCATTGTTATTATACATTACAACAACAAAAATTTCTTTAGGAGCTCTATTAGCACAAGAAGATCCTAAGGGAAGGGAGCAAGCTATCTATTATATTAGCAGGACTCTGAATGGTTATGAAATAAATTACACCTTCATCGAGAAAGCTTATTTGGTGGTGGTATTTGCTACCCAATAGTTGCAGAATTACATGCTGACCCACACAGTTAAACTCAACAAAAATTGATCCATTGAAATACTTACTTAGCAAGGCTGCTCTAATAGGGAGACTAGCCAAGTGGGTCATGATCTTGATTGAATTTGATATTCAGTATGTGGATAGGAGAGCCATCAAAGGTCAAGTGATTGTCGATCAATTAGCTGAAGCTCCATTATCCGATTATCATCCAACAGACATTGAGTTTCCTGATGCAGACATTCTTACTGTGACAACACAACAATGGAGGCTTTATTTTGATGGGTCATACACACAACGTGGGTTTGGTGTGGGCATTCTGTTTGTCACACCTCAAGGACATACCATCCTAAGGTCCTATAGACTCATGTTTCCATGCACAAATAATGTAGATGAGTATGAGGCGTTAATTATTGACATCAAAGTGGCAGTTGAATGGAATATCACAAAACTACAATTATATGGAGATTCACAACTAGTCATCTATCAGGTAAATGATGAATATCAAACAAAGGATGAGAAGTTTATGCCATATAAGAAGATGATAGATGATATCAAAATGTACTTTGTGGATATCAAGTTTGAACATATTCCAAGGGTAGAAAACAAAGCTACAAATGCTATGGTGATAATTGCTTCTCTCTTGCAGTTGCTAGAAAAACAAGGTCATTATGAGTTTATGGTGGAACAAGTGTCTAATCTTGCTTATGATAATCCAGAATCTCATACCATATGCCATTTAGTTGACATTAAATCCTCAATCTATGGAAAGACCTATGCTTACCTGAAAGACAATATCCTCCCTCCTGATCTTTCTCGAAACCAAAAATGCAATTTCATTCACCAAACCACATGACATACATTAATTGTTGACATACTTTACCGTCGAGGTCTAGATGGTACTCTTCTTCGTTGTCTAGAACAAAATGAGTTTGAGAAAACTTTACATGAGGTTCATGAAGGTATTTGTGGAACTCATTCAAGCGGACTAACCCTAGCAAAGAAACTCCTCCGTTTTGGGTAATACTAGCCGAACATGGAGGAGTCCTTTCAATTTGTTAAGAAGTGCCAAAAATGTCAGATCCATGGTAACTTAATCCATGCGCCAACAAAAGAATTGCACCCGTTCACATCAACATGGCCTTTTTGTCAGTGGGGATTAGACTTGGTCAGAAAGATTAATCCATCTTTATCCAATGGACACAAATTCATAATCACAACAACGAAATACTTTACAAAATGGATAGAAGTGGTTCCCTTAACAACAATCATTGGAAAACAGATCTCTTCCTTCATACTAAATTACCTCATTTGTAGGTATGGAATTCCTCAATTCATTGTAACAAACAATGGTAGACCATTTAAGAATCAAAATGTGCAAGAAATGTGTGAGAAGTTTCAAATCCAACATCATTTTTCAACACCATACTATCCTCAAGGAAATGGCCAGACAGAGGCCTCAAACAAAACTATTTTGAAAATACTGAAGAAAACTGTCAACGATGTTGGATGTAATTGGAATGTTCAATTGAACCTTGCTCTCTGGGCATATTGAACAAGCATCAAAACACCTATAGGAGCAACACCATATACCTTGGTATATGGATCAGAGGCCGTACTACCCATTGAGGTTGAGATTCCATCACTCTGTGTGTCACTAAAAGGAATTGTTCCAAATGAGGATTATAGAGTGTCTAGACTTCAAGAGCTGGAACTATTGGATGAATGTCATCAACAAGTTGTGAACCATTTGACGACATATCAATAGAGGATGTCTAGAAGCTACAATCACAGGGTAAAACCTAGAATCTTTCAGGTTGGTGACTTGGTCCTAAAGGAAAACCCTAGAAATCAACAAGACAGAGAAAAGAAAGGGAAGTTTGAACCTAACTAGCTAGGTCCCTTTGTAATCATATCAGTCTATGGATTTGGAGCCTATCGACTATCTACACCTGAAGGGGATCTGTTCGATGAACTTATCAACAATATCCATCTCAAGAAATTCTATACCTGATTCATCTAGTGCACAGTTGAAATGGTCGCCTTGATGAAAACATGGCAAACATGCATCTTGGTGACAAAAAAAATAAAAAAAAATAAAAAAAGTGAAAATACAAAAATATCAGAAAAAGACAAAAAGAAAAAAAAATCATAAAGTTGGAAAAAGTGCAATAAAAACAAGTGGTGAAAACCTGGAAACAGGCACTACTTGTGATTTTAACAAACTTTTCCATCTATTAGATGCATGACTTGGTCATTCACTTTCACCATCATCTTTCTGCTTATCATTTGAAAAATGAACATCATGTACATATCTTGGCAAAGTGATCATGTCACACCCTAGCTTGGGGACAAAATCCTAAACTCATTGGCGACAATAAACTTGAGCTTAAACAAATAGGAAAACAACAATATGACAATGCAACAAACATAATGATCATTGGGAAATTCAATATGGAACATACATCAAACATTAGATCACTTTATAAAATCAACCATCCACATCAAGATAGTAGAAGTCAAACCAATCAGAACAACTCAAAATGGATGATCTAATCTGAATAATGATTGAAATACTTTAAGCAGAGGTTGAATTTTTGTACTTTGATCTTTGTTATCATTTCTTTGGAGCAACTCGATGATGTATTGAACTAGAGAAGCTAATAAGAAGAATGATATTTTCTTTTTCTGTAGTTTGTGAATTAATTAATTATTTTGTGAATTGTCACAAGATGTGCTATATAAAGTATCATTGATGACATTCCAATTCACATAATAAAATGATTGATTCTTGTCTATTTATGCAAGAAATGCTTAGGTCATCTTAGGTTAATTATGCCTAGATTCTTGTGTTCACTTGCAATATCAAAAATCATGAAAGTAGTACTTCGGTCATAGGCTAAATTATACCATCGATGCGTGTACTCACTTTCAACATTTTAAAAGCTCCATGATGATACAAAGAAAAATAAATGGACTGTTAAGGTGCCAATGTTTGCATATAGATTTGCATGATAAAATTAGATTGCATTCATGTTAATCTTACATTTGTAGAGTATTTGTTACAAAAGCTAGTAAAGGATTAAAAAACGATGTTATCTTTTATCATAAATGGATTGAGTATACTTGACATTAAAAAAAACATCATCATTATCATGTAGCTGCATAATCATTTCCATTGCAAAATTAGAAATGTTATTATATCATTTCATCATTTAAACATTTGATCATATAATTTTCAGTAATCATGTCATTTCTTCATTTGTGCATCACATCATAAAATTGCAGGAGAAAAAAACTATAAAAAACAAATCTCTATATAGTTGCATTTTCATTCACCCATTCATCATATCATATATCATACATTCGAAGTACCATTATATTGATCATTCATTCATACATTCATTGCATCATTAATTTGTATTAGAAAAAAAATTTAAAAAATAGAGTACATCATATTCATCTCCATCATTATGTCATCCATCATTTAAAATCATATCCAAAAATCATACATATAGATGCATTTTCATATCATTTACATATATCTATTATCATACAACTATCATCATGCATCCATACATCATCATTATAGGCATTATCACGTAAAACATCTATATAATTAATAGCATATCATAATGATCATTAAATGCACCCATAACATCATAACATAAATCATCACATGGCATATAGAAATAAATAATTAAATGCATCCATCATAGAACCATATAAGCACATATAAATCACTGCATATCATATAAAGCTCAAAAATCATAATTTCAAGTATACAATGATGTTTGTAATGTAAAGAGATACAACATCAAAATGGATGTGAATCAAAACACCCGAAGATACATCATGTCTCAAAATATATCATGGAAACAACTCATAGAGCTGTGGTGCTAGCTCCAGATTGTGCAGGCATCTCGGGACCAGTCCCTTCACCACTAGACATACTGGGATCTCTCAAATCTCTTCGAAGAGGCTGTGTCACACCCGCACTAACAGTCCTGGAATGAGTTCTGCTTGATCGAGACTGTGCATAACTGACTCTCTGCTCAAAGGGAATAACATCATGGTATTTGCCTCTGTAATACTCTGCCTCTATACCCACACTGAGAACCTCTCTTAAATAATCGGCCACAGATGTACCATCAGCCAATCTCTGTAATCTCTTAGCTCTAATCTATGCTTGCTCTGCAGCCTGTCTAGCTGCATCTCTCTTGACTGTCAACAAGGCAATCTTTGTCTGGGCAGCTGCCAATTGTTCCGATACCTGAGCTAGTGTCTATGCATGGGCTTGGGCCTGTGTCTGCATCTGGGTCTGTATCTACACCAATAAACCTTGAGCCTATATCAACTACCCTTGTAAGGTCTTCACCTGCACCTATAGGCTTGCAATTTACGTCTGCTGCTACTGGGAAGGTACACCGATCTGCACATGTTGCTCTATAAGAGATACTACTAATCGCCTCTTATGAGGCACCATGACCTCTCTAACATCCAAAACTAGAACTGATCTACTAGCTCCACCTGATACACTGGCACCACCTGGTCCTCCACCTCCTCCACCATCATATCCTCCATCATCTCCACCCCCGTCTCCACCACCTCTGTACACATCATCATCATCACTACTATCATAATCATCATTGCTCCCCACATCCTCCTCCCCCTCCACATCCTGCTCCTCCTCACCACCCTCCTCTCTCCTCCATTGGTGACCGTGTGCAACCACAACATCCTCCTCACCAGGTAATGGCACTGGATCATCAGGAATGGTAATCCATGGAAAGGGATGTAGAGCTAGATACTTTGCATAATACGTTGTAACAGGTGCCTTGGTAATATCAGGGCGAATCTCCCAGACTAAAGGCTGTAGACCCTGGAACTCCTGAATGGCTGAATCATATGAAATGCAAGGTCCCCAATTTATAGAATCTAACTGACGATGACCATAATGGGCAACACCCTGGGGCATGCCCTGTACAATACCATACTACTCGAGCACCCTCCTGAACAAAAATCTCTCCAAAACCCAATGAGTTCGACCAATCAACAACATCGACTGAGAGAGATATGGCAACTGAATATCGTCATCATCCCACTGCTCGCAATATAGATAAGGCCGCCATGTGACAACCTCAACATCATCCAAGAATCTCCTCCAATGCTCTAACTTACCCAGTCTGGGATGAGTAAGACAACCTGTATATCTGTGAACATACGACCTCATGGCTCGTCTTTGTCTAAATATCATTGGATGCGTAACAACTATATGCTCCCACACCCACACCTATAATAATGTAACTCCTGAAGACAAACTACAACCTCAAAGGTAGAAAACCAAATGCAAATCGTGATAAAGATGAGCAAACATACACATGCCCCATGCATAGATGGTACTGTGTATAATCATACTCTCCAACACACGACCCCAACCAACAGAGAGTCCCTTTGACCTATGATCAGGACAAAGGAACCCTCCAATAAAACCAACAAGAACAAAAGGAAAACTGGCATAAGCATCCACCATATCGTGCCATGGAATCTCATATCCACAAATAGTATCATCCTGGAGCACTCTGCGTAGAGCCTCGGTCCCGCCCTGCTCTGAAGAATTATAAACAACAATATCACCAACAATGGGTATCCTCAAAATCTGCCAAACATCCTTAGGAGTGATAGTCATCTCACCGGTAGGAAGGTGGAAGGTATTATGCTTGCTATGCCACCTCTTTGCTAGGGCTATCAGGAGACCCCGATTAATTCTAATCCGGGGCATGTCTAGAAGAGATGACAAACCACAACGTGTGATGACTACTGTTTTGGGCTGCATTAGCTATGGTATCAAATCAAAGGTCCTGGGAAATAGCTCTCGAATTTGAAGGTTCACAAATGACTCCGATCATCACAAAATATTGAAAGTCAGTAGTCTTTGTGAATTCATCAAATGTCAATCAACCTATCAAATCTAATTAGCTTTGTTGAGACTTTGCTAAAATATTGTGAGCAACTATCAAATCAACCTCACCAATCATGAGGTCAATCATCAAATCTATCAATAAATCTCACCTATCATGAAGTTTATTGGTCAATTTATCAATCAACCTTTCCTATCATGAGGTTAATCATCAATCTTAAATTGTACCTCGCCTATCATGAGGTCAATTAGTCAAATCAACCTCACCTATCATGAGTTTTATCAAATCAAGCTATAACTATTTCTCGCCTATCATGAGGATAATTATTGTCAATCAATCATCAAACCTCACCTATCATGAGGTTGAACATCATCTACTATATTGGGATCATCAATCATATCAAATCAATGGCTGACATGATAAAAAATTGACATAATCAAGGACAGCATTGGAAAATTACATCATTCTAATTTCAATGTGCTAAAACAGTGTTTTTATGTGCCACAAATTTCAATGCACCATTAAAACACCTCAATGCGCTAAAACAAGCAGTAAAAGCACTATTTCATTAGATACACCATTTCAGGAGGTAAATGTGCCAATTCAGGTAGTCAATGCACAAAACCAAAGGATGTGTCATTTCATAAAGTCTATGTGCCATTTCAAATGACAAATGAGCCATTATATTCGATGTGCTACTTGAACCTATGTATGCGCTAAACAAACTATCCTAAGCACTAAAACAACCTATGCGCTAAATCATCTTAACTATATGCTAAAACTTTTGACCTATAAGTTATTCTAGTCTATGTGCTAAAACAATAATTCTATGCACTACTACGGGCTTCAGATGAGCTAAAAAAATAATTCTATGCACTACTGTGGGCTTCAGATGCGCTAAAACA
Organism: Sequoia sempervirens; assembly: GCA_007258455.2. Taxonomy (NCBI): domain Eukaryota; kingdom Viridiplantae; phylum Streptophyta; class Pinopsida; order Cupressales; family Cupressaceae; genus Sequoia; species Sequoia sempervirens. The sequence continues at coordinate 87,477,434 of VDFB02000015.1, read as the reverse complement.
ATTCAATAAATTACAAATTGGAAAAAAAGGCACGAAAAACAAGGAGGTTCACAGGTATGTACCAGAGGTCCATAAGCGGTCGGGTGGTTGTGATGACTCATGCACTTGAAATAGTGAGTGTGGTAAGGGATTGACATTTTGCTCCAAATTGCTCTCACTCCAAATTCTCAAAACTCAAATTGCACAAATGAATTCTAAATCACCCTTTTAGCTTTTTTATAGAGTGATTAGAGGTGATTTTTATGGGATTTATTTAATTTATTTATTGGAGGATTAATTCAAAACTTATCACAGGGGCATCTTTCAAACTGTTTGTCGAGAGATAAATTATTTCATCATCGTATCTTTATCAAATCATCACAAATCATTAGAAAATCATTGAAAATTTTGAAAAATTCCAAATTCCAAAATCTAAAAAAATCATCAATTTATCTCCCAAGGGGGCATATATTCATCATCACAACAAAATCAATGTCTAGGGCATATCGATTTTTTTTTGTCAATACTAATAGCAGCAGCAAAATTTTCTTTGAAGCAATGCGTAAACAGATCACTTCAAAGAGGGGAAAAATGTATACACCTAAAAATGGTTTGGATAATCTAATTAATTAAATACGATTTATTTGATTAATTAACCTTTAATTCTTCTACTATTAAATAAATAGAAATATTTATTTATATAGTTCATCTTCTAAATATGTCAATCTTTATTCTCTTATTTCGTCTTAATTAAAAAAACGAATTTCACTTTGTTTTTTTTAATTATTATTATCAAATTCTTCTACTATTAAATAAATAGAAATATTTATTTATATAGTTCACATCTATATTCTTTTGATTATTCTATCTTAATCAAATAATCAAAACTTCAATAATTTTTATTTAATTACTATTATCCCTCTTTTATTAAATAACCAATATAAAAAATATTTGTATATTTTAATAATTGTTATTTCTTCCTAAATTTGAATAAATCCAAAATATTCAAATTAAAAGCATATTTCTACAACTCATCATATTCACCTACCAAATTAGACATGAAATGTCTAATTTAATTCATCTCAACCTTAACGGGAAAATTTGGAGACAAATTTGCAGGCAATCCTCTTCATCCTCTTCCAATGATTCTTCCTATCTTCTGGCTGAGTGTTTTTCTGGGGAGGAACAATCCCCATAATCAACTCAAGCTTCTTCATCCTTCACCATTGAATCCTCAAGATCAAATCTAGACCTTTGTTGTGCTACCCCTTCACAAATGTGCTGCTATGAATCTATAAATACAACCTTTTTCTACAGGAAATGAATCCAAAATTGTGCAAACTTACTCTACAGAAATACCAATTGAGCAATCAAGCATATTAGCAATAACAATCATAGCATTTTAGAATTGATATCATGGATGCATCATAGCTGTAGCTTCCTTTCATCAAGTTTCATGTCAATTTAGATCACAGCTTCATTATTATCATTTAGATATCACCATATAGGATTTAGATTATTGCATTTAGTAGCATCTCATTCTCTAGATTGGCATTTTAACAGTCACAATGCTTACCAAATTTGAGAGCCTAGTGACTTAATAAATCTTTGGAGATAGAGAACAATATGACGCTTTCAGTAGATTCTTGCTTTAAATTAGTTTAAATATTGTTGAATCTTTGATATAATGTCTTATTACGAAGTGTTTTTTGTTATTTTAATCATTACTTATTCCACACTTACACACACACACACACACACATATGTATGTATACACAACCAATATATTAATATAACAATGTGTTGCTATGTTGATATATTCTTTTGTATATCGATTATATATACATGCTTTATTAACATTTGATAAACATATATATATATATATATATATATATATATATATATATATGAACTAATAGAAAAAGGAAAGAATAGAAAAAAATAGAGGAGTACAAAGTATAGAAGTGTGTTGTAGAGGTACCAACAAAGTTTTGTATAGTTTCAAAGTAAGTAGTAACATTGAATTGTGTTCTTGTGAACAAATTGTAATATCTTTTTTTGTAAATCTGATTGGTGGGTGCCATTAGATATCTAGGTAGGTGCTCAGAGTAGGGAGTGGGTTTTCCTTAGAGTTGGTGCTCATAAAACTAGGGGATTGGTGTCTCCTTAGGGTTGGTGCCCTTAAAATTTATAATTGAGCATTTGATTATGAGGATGGATTAGGACAATATATATATTATATCAAACATATCCATATATATGTATGTATGTATATGTACATGTTGTATTAATATTTAACCGTTATTTTCTTTGAGATCGACTATCTCAAGCAATGATAATTAACCGATTATAATACTATATGCATATGACTTTGAATTCAATTCATCTTCATAGCTTGGTGACCAAACTTTGAGATGATTATGACTATTCTTCATGAGCTGCTTTTTATGCTCTTGTTGTCAATACTAAAAGAGAGTTTGAATCTGCAAACTCTACAACCTTTAAGTCAATATTGAGAATAAGTTAACGCCATTGTGTATCATAGACTTGGTCAACAAAATTACCACGATTTGCTATAACAAATCAAACAAATATTAATATATTGAAACAATCGACGACTTTATCAAATCAATTTAATGTGTGAGTCGATACTCAACATAGACTTAGTTGATGCTTATGTTGGATGGCATACTCTTGTTATTGACTGCTTCTCTTGAGGATGAAACCACACCACCTTTGTATCCTTTTAGCATAGAAGTATACTTTATGTTGACAATCGAATTCTATCACATGGAGAGTTGATTTGGTCTCCAATTGTTGTCAATATGAGGGTCAATCTGTTGATACTTGAGTTGAGTCTTTTCTTACATGCTCGCCACCTTTCGAGTTGTGTTAGTGGTGTTGCTACGCATGCTTGCTGTTGCCAAAGTCATGCCTAAATTGCAGGCAGTGTTGTTACCAACTTGTTGTATAAATAGCCGCAAGAGTTCATTTGTTTGGGACACATCATTATTATCTTCTATACGTTATTTCTTATGTAAAGAGACTTTTCATTTTAGTGTGCTTTTCTATCTACAATATTCTATCAAAATAGTAAGGGAGAGCCTTGAGTTTTAAGTGATTTTTATCATCTTTTGAGGAGAAGCATTTTCCAACTTGAGAGTTAAGAGTTGAGAGACTTTGTTGGAGGTGGTTGTTGCTCTAAAGGTGTTGTGACTACATCCCATCGAATTGGGAAGCTATAACACAGGAATGAGGATATTCTAATTTTGATTATTCTAGTTTGAGTATGCTATTTCTTGATTGATTGAACTAGTCTTGATACTTGCATGTAGATAAAATCAATGTTTACTTTGTTTGTGCATTGTTTGTAAGTACTCCATAGGAGAGACTATTTTTCTTGGGTATTATTATTATCATACTAGACAAGAGTAGATACAGATAAAATAGTATGTTTATCATAAGTATTGTTATTATACTAGATATGATCAAACATAAACAAGCTTAGAGAACACTCAAAACTAGATAATTAATTATGCTAGATGGCTAGTAGGTTACTCTTGGGAATGTTTTCCAGTGAAGGGAGGGAATTTGTACTTTTCTTATTGAGTTGTGTTACCTTAGGTTGTGTTAAAGAGATAGGTTATCCTGGGGAGTAGCTTTCCCATGGAGAGGGATTGCCTAGGCATAGATATAATTTGCCTCAAGTCAAAACGATCTTGCTATAGTGTAAGTGAATGGTAGACCTTCACTCAAAGTACCGAGTGAGAATACTTTGGCCAAAGTAGTGGGAATTTCCAAGACTCCACTATAGATAGTGAGATAGCTGAGACTCCACTGTCAATTCACCATGTCTACTTAAATGCACGAAGGGTACCTAGCATAGGTTATAAATCCTAGTCATGTAGGGCATCGCACCAAGCTTAAAATGGTATGTTGTACGAGGTTACCCAACCAATACCTTCGTCGAAGGGTAGGGCCATCTATCATTGATTGATGTGTGGGGGACTGCATATGAGTCCATGGTTGGAAAAAAAGTACTTGAGTGATGCTTCTCCTCCTTAGCAGGTGACATAGGACCAAGGTTTTGAAAGGTGGATTCCTGGACCATTTATATCTTATGTCATGAGGCTTGAAGAAGCTATGTATGTAGTTTTGTACTTTCTTGGAATATTGTACTTTGTGAAGTATTGTAATGGAATGGAAATCCTTATTGTAAGTTGTATAACATATTTGTTCATATATTTTCAATAAAGAAAGGAATTTTTTTTATTGTAATGGCTTATACATAGTTTTTTTTTACTTGCATAGTAAAAAATTAGGAAATTTACTTCAAGTGAATGTTTGCATATTACATGTGGTATCAAATCTACCAGGCTCTAGAACCTATGAGCTTGTCATTCTTTCCATCCAACATTCTCTAATGTTGTGAATTCTTGTTCCAAGATGGTACATCTCAGATTAATGGATTGAAATTCAGTAATCAGAAATGAGCGCTACCTCAAGGCCATGAAGGAAAGAGAAGCCATCGTTAGAACCATAGAGGGAACCAACTTTGACAATGTCGTCTAGTTGAGTGACACCGAGATATTTAGTCACACACTTTCTCAGATCGAAAATGTGAAGAGAAAGATGAAGATGGAGGCTATGTGGAATAATCTACCTTCCATTTCACCAGAAAAGTTTGAGTCATTATCACTTTCAAGGGATATGCCCTTGAAAGGAAGTATCAGTTTGACATTCATCTTTAGGGAACCTAGAGTTCTTCCATTGTTTGAGGTAATAGTAATTTCCTCAAGTAACAATTTTGAGGAATATGTACCTCTAGATCAGCTAGATGTGAAATGGTCTCATGAACCAATGTTTGCGAAAAGAGTAGACCATATTGTTGATGAACACCATATTGGCACTGAACCTCATAACTATGCATCAAATAATAAATCTAAAGGGTACTATCCATTTTGGGATAGGTATGAGCAATTAAGGGATGAACAGAAAGATAGAGATGAACAACAATTTCAGTTTGTAGGATATACTCCATTAAGTTATGTGTCAAAGAGTGAATCTAAGGGATACTCTCCTCTCGACAATCTAAATAGTTGCTCCATGTAATCAAAGGATATTGAAATCCTTGAGAAATGAATAAAATTATTTGTATAAAAGTGTTTGCTTAATCTTATGTGGAATTATTTATGTGCGTATGAATGCAATTTTTAATGTATTCCATAAGATAGTTGATAACATAACTTAGTCTAACATGGATAAAACATTCAGGTAAAACTTGATCTTGTGAGGATGATGAGGACACGAACCAATCCTGGTGGTAGCCAAGAATTTGGGCAAGGACCAATAGGAATTGAAGCTAGGCTTGACCAAACCTTGACAAGGTTGGATAACCTTGAACAAGAAAGGGTGAGAGCTAGGGTTGAGGAATAAGTTCTTGTTAATAGGAATGAAGGTAAAAACTCTTCTCATGGATGTAATGAAAACCATGACCAAGAAATAGAAAGATCACCAACACCATTTGAGGAAAGAAATAAGAAGCGCATGGCTTCCAACCTTTTTAAAGATATGAAGAAGATTGTTCCACCCAAGTTTGAGGGAAGTGCCAGTAGGGATGACGCTGAGGCATGACTTGTTCAAATGTTAAAGTATTTAAAAATACAAAATTACACTAATACCACTAAATCCGCTTGGGGTGCATACTAATTAGTTGGAGAAGCTTCAACCTGATGGATGAACTAAAAGTTGGAACTCATTATCAACTCATGGAAGCTAACATGGGGGTAATTTGTTGATATTTTCTGCAAGTGATGGTTACCCCAATTATATTATGACCAAAAACTCATAGATTTCTAGAGTTTGAGACAAGGAAATATGTCGATCAATGAATATTGGGAGAAGTTTACCTGAAATTTGCATTATGTTCCTATATATCATAAGGATGAGCACTTCCGTATTAGAAAATTTATAATAGGACTTAACAACCAAATTGAAGGAGAAGTGGCTATGCAAGGTCTAAAAACTATGGATCTTGTATATGAGAATGCAATTAAGCAAGAGAAAAAGCTTAAGGCTACCTCTAGGTAGGAAAATAGAGAACATAAGAAGGTTATGAAAATTTCTGACAAGCCAACTCCAAAGAAGGTGGAGGTTGTGCAAAATGTACCTAATAAAGGAGAAAAAGGAAACCGCAATAGTGGTAAAGAGTCGAGAAGGGAGTGGAGGAGGAATGGTTCCAAGTGAGGAAATACCAAAAATGTTGGTGGAAACATTAGTGGATCTACAGAACTTGCAAAGAAGAAGGTACCTTTTACAAGATGCTATACTTATGGGGAAGACCGTTTTGCTAGAGATTGTCCTACTAAGCATTTTGAAAGTTCACTATCAATTCAATGAGCAATGATCCAACAGAGGATACATGCAACAGTGGATGATCACCAAGTAGAGTATCAAGCAACTCCCATTGAAACTCTAGGTATTTTGTTTGGTTTACCCATTTTAGTTCTTATTGATATAGGTGCAACTGAGAATTTCATTTCACCTAGAGTAGCTAAACAATTATCTAGAAAATATGGACATATGGCAATGTCTTGGGATGTAGAGTATGCAAACCAGACAAGAGCAAAGGTGGAAAAATGTTTATTCAAGGCTAGGATAGAGCTACCTTGTTTCTCTACTAAAGTAAACCTTTATGTCGCACCTTTAGGATCCTATGATGTTATCTTAGGTATGAATTGGTTGTGGAGAAATAGGGCTAAGGTAGATTTCCATGCAAAAACCATGGAATTCCTAGATGATCTTGGTAACCGAGTAAAATTCCAAGGGATACCTAGAGAGGTGAAGATTCATCAAATCTCGGCAATGCAACTAGTGAGGGCTGAGAAGAAAGGGTGCAAACTCTTTGCCGTTAAGATTAAAGAACTTGAATAAAGTTTTGATAGCTTGGATTCCCAAAGTTTCTAAGAGATGGAAGATGGTGAGATAGATGACACTGGAATATTGGACATGGAAAGATATCCTATATTGAGAAATTTTTTAGATGTGTTTCCAGATGAGTTACCTAGGTTACCACTGAAAAGGATATTTGACTTCTCTATAGATATAATTCTAGGGTCTAAACCTATTTCCAAGGTCCCCTATAGGATGACAACAACTGAGTTAATGGAGCTTAAGGAACAATTGGATGAACTGTTGTCAAAAGTGTTGATAAGACTAGGTGTTTCACCTTGGGGAGCGCCGGTCATTTTTGTGAAAAAGAAGGATGGTACGTTGTGTTTGTGCATCAACTATCGTATGCTTAACAAAGCCATGGTGAAGAATAAGTATCTGTTGCCATGCATTGATGATATTTTTGATCAAATGAGAGGAACTGCTATATTCTCAAAGATAGATTTGAGATTTGGATATCACCAGTTAAGAATTAGATATGAAGATATCTTTAAAACTGTGTTTAGAACCAGATATGGACACTATGAGTTCATAGTTTTACCTTTTGGGTTGAAAAATGCACCTGCCGCATTTATGAATCTAATGAATAGTGTATTTAGAGACTGTCTAGATAAATTTGTCTTGGTTTTTCTAGATGACATCCTGATTTATTCTAAGGATGAGGAAGATCACTGTAAACATTTAGAGATAGTTCTGCAATGGTTAGGAGAGCACAAGTTGTATGATAAACTATCTAAGTGTACTTTCTTCCAAAGGAGAGTGCATTATCTAGGGCATGTAATCTTAGTGGATGAAATCTCCGTAGATCCCATTAAGATCAAGGTAGTACTTGAGTGGCTAGTACCCAAGAATGTGTCTGAGGTAAGAAGTTTTATGGGTCTAGCTAGGTACTATAGAAAGTTTGTTGTAAACTTCTCCAAGATTACTTTTCCAATTACTTCTTTACAAAGAAAAGGGAAGAAATTTGAGTGGATTGAGAAGTGCTAAGAATCCTTTGATCTACTTAAAGAGAATTTGACCACTACACCAATCTTGAAAGTACTAGATCCTGAGGGTAACTTTACAGTTATCACAGATGCATGTGAGGAAGGTTTAGGAGGTGTGTTAATGCAAGATGGACAAGTGATTTCTTACGAATCTAGAATGATGAAACCTTATGAGAAAAATTATGTGTCACATGATTTAGAATTACAACTGTGGTTCACACATTACAAATGTGGAGGCACTACTTGTTAGGGAAACCCTTTGAATTAAAAACTGACCATAATGGGTTGAAGTACCTTTTCACTCAACCTAATCTGAATGCTAGGTAGAGAAGATGGTTAGAGTTAATAGCTAACTATGATTTCAATATCAATTATATTAAAGGGAAAGACAATTGGGTTGTTGATGCCTTGAGTCAAAGACGTCATATTGCTTCAATAGTAACGATTCAAACTGACTTTAAGGGATAATTGTTGCAAAAGTGCAAAGAGGATGAGTACTACTTGCAAGTTAAGTAGGCACTTGCTAATAATCCACAAGGTTCTAGGTATGATGGTTTCCATTTTGAACCTAATGGATTACTTAGATATAAAGGTAGGATGTGTGTACCTGACGTATTGGAGTTAAGGAATCTGGTATGGAAAGAAGTATATGAAGCACCGTATTCTAGACACCCTAGAGTGACCAAAATGATAGCAGATGTGAAGCCGTTATATTTTTGGAAAGGGATGAAAGGAGATGCTATTAATTTTCTAGCTAGGTGTCTTGAATGCCAAAGGGTGAAAGTGGAGCATCATCATCTTGCAGGCTTGTTATATCCACATTACATACCAGAGGGGAAGTGGCAAGTCATAAGTATGGACTTTGTGCAAGGATTTCCTATGCCAAGAAATAAGCACAATGCCATTCTAGTGGTAGTAGATAAGCTTACCAAATTCGCACATTTTATACCCAAGAATCTAACCGATGGAGCACCTGTCATAGATAGGAAGTTTGTGCAAGAAGTGTTTAGGATGCATGGAATTATAGAGAAGATTATCTCAGATAGGGATGCAAGAGTCACTTCTAGGTTTTGGAAAACCTTGTTTTCTGCACTAGGTACTCAGTTGAATATTAGCTTAGCATATCATCCAAAAATGGATGGAAAAATAGAAAGGGTGAATCAAGTATTGGAAGACCTAATAAGAATGTATTGCATGGATCAACAGTACAAGTGGGAAGACTACTTACCCTTAGTCGAATTTGGTTATAACAATTCTTATCATTTTGCGATAAAGATGGCTCATTTCGAAGCATTGTATGGTTGAAAGTGTCAAACTCCTATAATTTGGGATAGAATTGAGGATAGAGTGACTCTTGGGCCAAAGATGTTGGCTGAGATGGATGAGCAAGTTAAAATTATGAAGCAAATATTGGCTAAAGCTAACGATTGTTAGAAAAGTTTTTGATGCTAAGAGAGTGCCCCAAAATTTTGCCGTAGGTGAAAAAGTGTTGTTTAGAGTGTAACCTCACAAAAGATCCGTTAAATTTGGAAAGTCTTCCAAGTTATCCCTGCATTATGTTGGACCTTTTGAGATTCTCGAGGAAGTGAATCCGGTAGTCTCTCAAATAGCAGCTCTTGCCAGAATGCATAATGTCTTCCATGTGTCTTACCTTAAGAGGTATGTACCTGGTGATAATCATGTGACTAATTGGAATACTTTATAGGTACAGGACCCTGGAGTGGTAACACTAGAGCCTGACAAGGTGCTCAAAATGTGTAAGCTTCACTTGCATAACATGGAGGTTCTGCAGTGCAAAGTCCAATGGGATCAATATGTAGAAGATTCAATCACTTGGGAAGATTATGCTGATATTCAACAAAAGTTTCCTCTTATCTTAGATGCTTATGCGAATGCTTGAACAATATGTTGTTGTTGTTTTTTTTTTTATGTTGCTACATAAAATCATCGGGGATGATGATTCACAAGGGGGGGTGTATGTTACACCACAATTGTGTAATCACTATTTACTATTACTATGTATGGTAAGGTGTGAATGTAATGTGAATTCAATGGATGAATAAACTGTGTGTGCACTTTGTTATCACTACTTTATGAATGAATTCCATCTCATTTAATGTTTTATGAAGGAATTCATTTATGTGATTAGGTGAATATTAAGTTGATATTCTAACTTTGGAGATGTAATGTGTATATTGCATATTTTGTGAACCATTGACTGTCATGTGCATATGTTAGTGTTTGCAAGTATATGTTCAATTCCTCTAGGCGAAAGGGAAGTATCACTCAGGAGAAGGTCTTGGTCAGGTAACCAGTAATGTAACCTATCTGAGCTTACACACACCACAGTGGAATAATTGAGTCAGGTTATTAAATGGGAAGTTCGTAAGTCATCCTTAGTTGTTATGTTTGCTTTAGTAAGAGTCTATTTTACTATTGAGTGATGAATATATGATGAACTTATGATTTCCTTCTTGTTACCGTGTTTACATTAATAAGTGAGTATATGGGGTATGTGTATGTGTACATATATGCATGGCAATGATAGACTATATGCACCAAGGAACACATACATGAGGGTACATAGGTAGATGTCCTTATGCACACTCATGCACAAGTTGCTTATACGCATGGAACTATTCGATGAAACAAATGACATGCCTATGTATACATATAGAAATATCCCTTGTAGTCTCTTATTAACACCATGGTAATTATGTATGATTTTGGTGTGTGAATTGAATGTATATATATATATATATAATGTATATACATATATCCATATGTATATGTATATCCATACACATGTATGGTAGCAAATGGACATGCCCATATGAATGTATTGATACTTGTATACATACACATACATGTACATAGAGGCATATATATATATATATGTATGTATGTATACACAACTGATATATTAATATAACAATGTGATTGCTATGTTGATATATTCTTTTGTATATTGATTATATATACATGCTTTACTGATATTTGATAAATATAAATATATATACTAACATATACATATATATGTATACGTTAATTTATATATATATATTTATATATATATATATAAGTATATATATATGTACACGTATTTATATTTAAATTTGCTTTGAGATTGACTATCTCAAGCAATGATAATCTATTGATTATAATACTATATGCATATGACTTTAAAGTCAATTCATCTTCATAGCTTGGTGATCGAACTTTGAGATGGTTACAACTATTCTTCATGAGCCACTTTTTATGCTCTTGTTGTCAATACTAAAAGAGAGTTTGAATTTGCAATCTCTGCAACCTTTAAGTCAATAGTGAGAATAAGTCGACACCATTGTGTATCAACCAGTCCATGAAGTCTAGTGCATAGGGCTTGTCTTTGTTGAATGAGAAATCTATCAATTGGATTGGTAAGAATCTAGACCTTAGTGAACATGAGGAGGCTATAGCTAAGATTAGTCATATGAACCTAGTGGAGAAGAATGTGGATGTTGGCCCGTGCTTGCATACTAGGAGCAAGAAAAAGAAGAGGGCACCCATTTCATTCTAGGATCTTGAGGAAGTCGTAGAGATGCATAACAAAATCATCTCTAGTAATTTGGATGCGACTAAGGTTCTTGATAATATGCTTTAGTTTTTGTTTTTTCATCCTTCTACATTGATGTTTTGTTGTTGGTTTTGTTGTCAGTTTGTCTAGTGTTATCTTTTAACAATATTTTTGGATTTTTTGGGCTACTGGTGCTAGTGTTTCTTTCTCTTTATTAGCTTCCTTTCATTGTACAGGGTTTGGGGCCGCTTCAAAACTTTCTTTTCCATATAAAAAACAAACAACATTCTTTCATCTAATTTTTCCTTTATTCCATCTATATTTGCACTAGTTAGCTTTATGTCCAAATGAATTATAGTGATAACTGTGTACCTTGGAATTTTACCCTATTCTAATGTGAAAAATAACTAAAAATGCAAATGATAAAATACTAAGAACACCTCAATGATTAGCCTAAAGAGTGATAAAACAAGGAAAATAGATGAAATACAAACGTAAATCGATTATACCTTCCTTGTTGTTGAAGACTCCTTGGCTGGCCCTTGATTTAGATGGATTTGTGTGCTCCTTGGATGGCTTTTTGGTGTAGCTAGATGCAAGATTGAATATGAAAGATGATCAAAGTGGATGGCTAAATGATAGTGAATGATTGAGAATGCAAATTGGAAACATAAGGTTACTCCCAATGAAAGTGTTGAAAATGCTCTTGAGGAGGGGGTATTTATAGAAGAATTTGAATTCTCTAGAGAATTCAATGGTCAAGATTCATCCAACAAGGTCAAGATGAAGGGCTATGGTGAGTTGAGAACTCACAAGCCCTCACATCTTGACATGTGGATGGTGAAGTGGCTAAGGGGAGATGAGGTGTAAGTGAGGTGGCCAAAAGGTACATGAGGTGGAGGAAGGACAAGTACCTTCCAAGCACCTTGGGGAGTGAGAAGATTTCCTGAAAAAGGGATTCCTTGTCACCAAGTGAGAGTGAAAGGGACATTTGAGGAATTTTGGAATTCCTCAAAAATCTCCATGGGAAAAGGAGAGGTGATTGAAAATATAAATGTGAATTAAAAATTCACATTCTTAGGAGAGTCTAAAGGGTAAAAGGTGAGTTCCAAAAAGGTTGGACTTGGTCACATGTGGATGATGTGACAAGTCCAAGGTTCTAGAAGCCTTAGGATCTAGGATAAATAAATGTGAATTAAAAATTCACATGGGAAAGAGGGTCAATGCTAAAAAGAGGTAAATGCAAAGGTTGACTAAAAAGGTGGTGTTAAATGTGGCTAATGACCTTGGTTAAGGTTGTGCAAATATTGGATTAGAATAATTAATGGAAGATTAGAGGCAAGTGGCAAATGTAGGAGGATGTGACAAGGAGAGAGAAAATGAAGAATTTTAAATTGATTTTAAATCAAAAGGGTAAAAAATGACTAAATTAAATAAATTGGTGTATTTATTTAATTTAGAGAGGAAGAAGGTGAAAGATAAAGCATTTAATTATTAAATTAAATACTTTACAGATATGAGATAAAAGGTGTAATATTAATTAATAAATGAATATTTAATATGATAGACGAAAAGGGAGTAAATTTAATCATATGGGAGTGATTAAATTTAGATGTCTACAATAACAATACCCATTGAATGAATAAATCATCTTATTCAAATTTTGATTTCTATATTATTTAGTTTTGTGTTCAATACTCTTGCATTCAAAACATTTTTCAGAGAATGATAAAGTATTTTCATTCATTCTGCCATTCTTTTTTTCTTTCCTTTCATAATATTTTGCTCTATGCCCAAACTTATTGCAAAAATAACAGATACCATTAAAAGATAGATACCCTTGAGCATTAGGTTTTTTGATGAGAATCCTTCCGGTATTTCTCCTTAGATTCTTGAATTGTCCACCATTTCTTTGAGTCTTCATGTTAGGAGATTGATTCGCCTGTGAACTTTGTCCTTCTTCAAATCCCAAACCACTTTTATCCATAGAGGACTTTTGTCCTGCAATCAATTTGTCCAACACTGTAGAACTTGTCACAAATTTATCCTCATATCTTTTTTCCTTTTCCAAATCTAATTTCAAAATTACCACTTCTTACTCAAGCTTTGCACATTCATCCATTTTCCTTTGAATTTCATCTTTCTAACAATCTTCAATTTTTCTCTTTTCTTCCACTTGTTCTTTTAGTCCTATGATGTCCTCATTTGCTTTCTTTAATTGATCACTGACTTCTCCATATTTTTTCTTTAGCTTCTTAATGCACTCATTAGCTTCCTTTAACCTATCCATCAAATCTTCATTTTATTTTGTATGTTAAGAGGGATCACTTTTGGAGGAATAAGAAATTTTTTTCTTCCATATATTCGAATTTCAGGACCTTCCCCAAGCTGTTAGACTTCTTCAGAGGAACCGGGCTTTGATACCAATTGTTGAACACCTAAAATATTGAGAGGGGGGTGAATCAGTATTCCATAAAACCATTCACATAAAATCCTTCTAAACAATATCACCGTTCAAATTGAAACAACAAGAGAAAACATGGAATCAAGATAATGCATCAACACACATGAACACCAATATTTTTACGTGGAAAACCCAAAATGGGAAAAACCACAGTGAGGGTTAGCTCATAATATAATATATCTAGATATAGAATATTACAATGGCTTACTTCCAGGATACACTGTCCTTAAAGGCTCACAACCTGAATGAATTTATAAAATAGAGAATGGCTCGCTACCAAGTGTTGAACTGAGAAAGAATGCACCTTCCTTATGTTGGGGTTTAGTTTCGGTGAAGCACAATACATAAATAACACACCTATTTTCTCATCTATAGAATTTTGCACATATACATCACACACACATTCTCTTCTATGTCTTCATATATCTCTTGCACATACCCACTCTTCTCCTCAAAAGTGCCTTACATATATACATGTACATTCATCCATGTTCACTAATTAGGTCAGCCTAATTAGAGAAACCTTATTTTCAAATAAAAAACCAACTATGTCAGCATTATCTTCAAAACATATTCATCTTCGTATAGTCGATGTGGACCTAAGATAGATCCCTTTATTATTTGTAGCACATATTTAAACTTCTCAACATTAGTACATAATTAGGTCAACCAAAGCTAGATCAATACTCCAAAATATATATACAATCCATCACATGTGCAATACAAAAATTTGTTAACACAACGAATTCTCCCTTAGACGATATCGAACTACTTATCTTCAACACCACACGGTATGATAATCTAATATGAGAAAATGTGGAATCCCCCACATCAATGTATTGTATAGAAACTCACTATAGTCTTTAGATTAGAATACTGCCATTCATATGTTCCAAATACCTTCATATATCATTATGAAACTCCAATATAGAATGCATCTTGTAGTCTCAAATCTATGTACAAAGTCTTGTAGTGATATCTTTTTCTGAGTTAGAATACTGCCATTCATATGTTCCAAATACCTTCATATATCATTATGAAACTCCAATATAGAATGCATCTTGTAGTCTCAAATCTATGTACAAAGTCTTGTAGTGATATCTTTTTCTGAGATAGAATCCGAACCGAAAATCTGACATACAAAGCCAATGTATAAGCATGACACTATTACCCAAGCTACTGGTAACTGTACATTTCCAACCATACAACCAAGTCAACTGAAACCTTGTCAGTGGATACAACTGATGTCAAGATAAAATATATTATCAACTTCTAATTAAATCTTACAAAATAAGATAATCCAGATCAAAATATTGGATCAACAAACTTTCATTATTGGAGTAGCTAAATACTGACAAACATCAAAATTCCATTGTGGCAATTATCCAAATTCCACTGTTTGTTGACATCAATGACAACCTCTCAATCTCCAACAAATTCATTGCCAAAAAAGAGGTTTTCTTATATGCCCACACCCTTTTCTGTAGAGTCATGAAGGAATGGAAAAAATTAAGTGATCTCCACTCTTGCATATGTTTGAACTAGAAATAATATCTAGAGGAAGAAGTAAGCATTTATCCTTGTGCTAAGGGGTTTTTCATATTGGAATTTTATTTTGTAGAAGATAAAGAAATGATACTAAATACTGGTCCTCGGTTCTTCCAATGATATTTCCTATTCATGAAACCCCGGTTTCCCTCATTTGATCTATGAAAAGAGTCATTTTCTTCTACATTTTTGTGGGTTTGTTTACCCTATCTTCCCTTACAGTTTTGGGAAATGATTGTTTGAAGGCGATTGGCAATGGGCTGGGAAAATACCACTACATTTCAAAGGAAACAATCAATTATGAAAAATTGACCTTTTCTCAGTTGTGCGTGGAAATGGAAGTTTCAAAATGTCTTTCGATAGAGATTTTTCTCAAAGTTGGCAACAAGCATTGGTGCCAACCAATAGATTATAAAAACATTGCCTTTTAGTGTAGAAATTTTTTCACAACTGATCATGTTATTACACAATGTGGTAAGGTTTGGGCTAAGGATTCCCTCATCTACAATCCATTTTGGTGGGATGTGGTAGAATCCCATCATTATGTTATCTCTCGTTCTAAATAGGAAGTTGTGTCTTCTCCAATGTTTCAAGAAAAGGCTCCAATGTCGCCTCAACCTACTCCAATGCATGTCCAAAATATTCAAGAGAACGTGAATGTTAAGAAGTTGTCTTCATCAAAACATAGGCACATTGAAATCTCCTCGTTATCTTGGGTTACTCCAACAAATAGGGAAACTAATGTAAACTTGAACATGGCAAGCATAAATCTCAAAATATAACAAGAATGGATAGAGGTGAAGCGCTAAAATACCCCTAAAAGGAATCTTGACATTAATATCCTCTAAAATGAAAGTAATTTGAATATGTAATGTCCTAAAAATATGTAATCGGGTTTTTCAAAGCAATAGATAGAGTGCTATCCTCTCTGATAACGATTTGACAAAAAAAAATCAAGAGCAATCTACATACCATAATTACAACATTAATACCTGTTGACATGTGTTTTGGCACAACAACATGCAAACAAAATATTGCTAGTCTGTTTCTCCTGAAAGAGAAAGATGATCACATGGATATCTTAGCTCCCAAGGTCTTTGTAGTTGGTTCTCAATTGTGCTGATGTTATTCAGTGGTCAATGCAATAGTAATATTCAAGGGGCTTGCTGGTGTTGAGCTTTTGGATTGTTTTGGGTTAAACATAAATTTAAACCTACTCTAACTGGGGTTTTAAATAAACAGAAAAATATACATCATGACCTTGGAACATAAAAGAATAATAATTCATACAAATTAACCAGACCTGTTGCCTTCAAGGAATTCCTAACTAAAACTATAGAACAAACTTAACTTGTGACTAACACATAACTTCATTCATTCACAGTGCTAATTTCAACAGCAGATTGAAAATCACCATTTAAACAAAACATAAAAACCAAACTCATTTCTTGAAAGCTTTCAAATCAGATGATCGACTCAAGGCAAACACCATTCTGAAACACAACATGAAATAGATTTTAATCTGGTTGCTTCTACTGTTGTTGAAATAGATAAGCAACATTTACAAAGCTGGCACAATCACCAGTGTACAGGAAATCTGTGATTTCAAATTGTTTCCATTTACACTAAGGAAATTGAAAGACACATTAGTCTATTCTGAGTCTAACTCCTAGCTACCAGTTCTACTCCTACTTCTACTTTTTTGTTTTCTAAACTAGAAGTTCTAACCTTTACAAAGAGGCAAGAATGCCTTATATACAAAATGTGTACCAAAAGAATGTGTTGTCCCCAGCACTAGGGTCTTACAAAATATCTGCTTCCAGGAGTGTCGGCTCTCAGATCTTGCTGAAGAGAGTCAATGTTGCATTCAATGTGAAGCCCTGCTGTCCATCTTCTGGAAGGCTATTCCAGGGGTGATCTTAGATCTTTTACATCTACAACATTAACTCATCTATCTGCATGTCCATACTCGAACTCCCTCTGAAATCTGCCTTGAATGCTCTAGAATATCACCATTAATATTGATCTGCCTATCAGTGGTCATTACAGCTGTCCCTCTAAGTCACAGATCCTTCCTTCGGCCTCCTTTCTATTATGGACTTCTCTGTACGTTTGACCATCTTCTGGAAGCACCATTAGGCCCTCTTGCAGATCTGAACACTATTGTTCGAACAGATTCATCCCTTAGTGATCTCAGAATGAATTCACCCTGCTTGCTTTCTGTTGATCTTCCCTCGTAGGAGTAGTCAATCGGTCAAAGGGACTGATGAGTCACTCTTTTGGCTCCTTCTAGTTGGTCGAGCATACGCCACGTGAGCTTTATCAAGCGGTCAAAAGTGGTCCGAATAGTATCGCATGTCGGTGAGACACTCATTGTGTCTCCCTGATGCGATTTCGTCTTAACAGCTATCGACATAGCATATGGCAGTTGGAAAGACGTTTCGGTGAGCTGCAGAAGTCATATTGAGCTCGCAAAAACCCATCAGCAAGACCACATCCTTTTGCTGAGACCACATGGCGAAGCTTTTGTTTTCTTTTGGAGTCTACCCAACATCCTCCTTATCCTCTGGGCTCAGGCTCCTCTTGCTTCGATGTGACTTTCATAGTCGCCGAGACTTCTCGGTGAGAGTCTAAATCCTCCCTGAAAACCCTTGGGGAACCTTTGTTGGCAAGACTTATGGCAACTTCCTTGCATGTCGCTGAGACTCTTTTGTATCGGAAAGACCTTTCACCGATTTCTTTCACTCTTGCCGAGCTTCCTCCTTGTCGCTAAGACACCATCGGGTCGGCAAAACATCTTACCAAATCCAATCCATCCACTTAGAGTCTCCCTGAGTTCGTTCATTTCGGCGTGACCTTTGAACTTTGCTAAGACTTCACACCGAGGTCTTGTCCTTGGGCGACTTTGTTTTATTTCGGCCAGACCCTGTTGAATTGGCAAGAGATTATGCCGATAGTATGAGCTCAATTTCCTTTAGTGGGACTTCCCTTCATGTCGACATGACCT
Source organism: Sequoia sempervirens (assembly GCA_007258455.2). Taxonomy (NCBI): domain Eukaryota; kingdom Viridiplantae; phylum Streptophyta; class Pinopsida; order Cupressales; family Cupressaceae; genus Sequoia; species Sequoia sempervirens. Next base: position 87,458,943 of record VDFB02000015.1, on the reverse strand, counting down.
TCTTTGGTCGGCGAGAGTTTCATCGATCCAATTTTCTCCCCGCGAACTTCCTCCTATCGCTAAGACTTATCAAAATCGGGGAGACATTACCCCAAATTTCTCTTCTCTTACCAAGCCCCTCCTTGTTATCGGCATGACTCCTGAATGTTAGCCAGACCTCTTGGCACACGTCTTTCCCCTTCGCGAGCTCCTTTTCCTTTTGGTGGGACTTCGCATGGTCGGGGAGACCTTATGGCGACCCTTTCATTTTCTCCCTGAGCTTGACCTTTTCGGCATGACCTCCTCATGTCGGTGAGAATTTCCACCGAGAGCGCTAGATTTTGGCAATCTCTTATCATTTCAGGGAGACATCGCTTGGTCGCTGAGACCTCATAGTGAGTCTAGATCACTACGTTGATGCAACTCCCTTCGGCGAGACCCATGCCAATCAGCCAGACCTCCTGCCAAAGGAAAAATTATCGCCGAGACTCAGATTCTTAGGTGGGACCCTCCTCTATTGGTGGGACTTTGTTCGGTCGGTGAGACTTTATGGATTCGCCAAGACTTCTTGGTGAAGGGAAAACCCTTCACCGATATATGAATCCCTTTGCCGCCGGTTGTTGAGACCCGAGGATCTCGCCGAGACTTTTCTTTGAAGGAAACTTATGCCGATAGGAAACTCTTAGTCACCAAGATAATGAATGATGTCTTGGCGATAAATGCCTGCATATGATTTCTGATCGCTATGACACTAGAGAAATCCTGCCGACATGAACCATCCTTGTGCTCCGTCGGTGAGACCAAATGTACTCACCAAGACATCTCTCCGAAGGAAACTTTTTGCCGAAGTGTAGCTCCTAGTCACTGTGACCATATTTCATTGGCAATACATTACGCCGAACGCCCACACTCTCTCCGAAGACATCCTTGTCGTTGAGACTGCACCCATTCGTCGAGACTTCTTGGCGATGTGATCTTGCCTTGCCGATGGGAAGCTGATAGTTGCTGGGACTCTGAATGATGTGTTGCCAATTGGCAACTGCATGTGAACTCCAGTCACGGTGACATCCCCGAGGTCTTGCTGACAGGCAACAGAGATGCACTCTAGAAAAATGCACTATAAGTCGGGGAGACTTTGATGATCTCATGGCGATATGACCTGTAATGTGGAGTATCCAGACTTGATGGAATCTATAGTGCAACAGGGCCAGATATGGGGAAACTATGCTCATAGTGGGAATTTTCTAGAAACTTTGTGAGTATGGACAATATGTAATATCATCAAAATTGTGCAGTTCTAACACCCCCTTTGGATCCTTAGCAGACAGAACCAAGCCACCAGTCAGCAAGAGGTTAGGAAAGCCTTGCCGACCTTTGCCTTAGCTAATTTTCATGACCAACTGGATTGAAGAATGCACCCCAACTGAGCTCCCTTAACAAATATCATCCTATATGTGATTTAATCCTGCATTCAACAAAGAAAACCATAGTAAATATCACACAAACAAAAGTTAGTTAATCAAAATCATCATTAAAACGAATCCTATGTCAGTAGGGTATTGTTAAATCTTTGAACAAAATGATCATACAAACAGTTTGAGTTTCAGGCCGACCCGCAGAACCCAAGCCAGGGAGGAATTTCAGAGAATTCTGAGCTAGGCGGATTCCAGTGGAATAAGCATGAAAACACCCATTAGAATTTTAATCCAATCATTATCAATCAAGGAACATCATGTAAGATCTCAAAATAGCATCAATTGTTCATAAAATGCATCATCATTTATTAACCAGCCTTACTACTCCATACTTCTTCACAATCCACCAGATTTCGGGGAAACCCATGCGGGACAAATTTTTGTGAAGGAGAAGACATTCCGGAAAAACCGAAACAAACAGGGAACAACGAATTTTGAGAAAAATATGGGGGAGAAAGAAATCCACGAAAATCCGGTCTACACGGATTTCCGCGAAGACCAAAAATCCCCGAATGACAACGCTTAGCTGAAGTTCGAGCGAGATCTGGGAAAATCCGGATGGGGTGGAAAATCCCGAACTCAGGAGAAAACCCAAATTCCAACTGAGGTAGAACAAAACCCCGACAAAACCAAAAGACAAACTTAGGCAGAAAACCAGAAGAACCACCAAGGGGAAAGCAAGTAAACAAAAGCAAAAAGAAACTAGAAAGAAGAAAGGGGGACCCATTTTGATCCAAAACAAAGTGGGGTGGTTATGCAAGGCATAACAATACCAAGTACAATGGATTAAGGTTAGAATTTTTTTGGGAATTAATGTTAGTTCAATTTGATTTAATTTGTTTTATGTGCACACTCTCTCATTGATGTAATAATTGATTATTGAATTTGGTTTTATTGAAAAACTCATTTTCAATTTCAGTAATTTAATAGGCTCACATTACACCTGATAGGACCCACATCCCTAAAATTTAATGTTTCCATTAAGTTTTTGTGATTTTTAAGGTTATTGGTATAGATCAATGCTTTTGACCCAAAGTAGCACTTTTGATACATGGTTTGTCACTTTTGATATATTGTTTGGTTTTGGTACTTATGATAAGATTTTTGGAGCTTCTGATTGGGGATTTGATGCATTTGATACACAAAGTGATGCATCTAACTATGTTTACAAGATTCTAATAGTATTCAGTTTTTATTGCCCGTTGTCTTTTGACCACTAACAATTTGTTGTTTTCAATTAACCCATGTTTGATTTTATGAGACTAATTATTATTTTTCATGGTTTACTTTTACAAATTATGTGATTTCAAGTGAAAAGAGGTAGTTTTGAAGACATAATGACACATTTTATACATATATTTGCACATTTGATAGACATAATGATACTTTTAAAGAATACAACGACACACTTTAAAGGTACTTTGACACTTTTGATAGGTATAATGACACATTTGATTGTTACTTTAATGCATTTGATACCTATATTGATGCTTTTTATTTTTTCATTTGAATTTTGTTTTTGGCTAATGTTTGTGTGATTTTAATAAATTGATTAAGTGGTTTAGATTGGAAACCACTAGGAAAAGTACTGGAATTTGAGACTATTGACCTAATTTGGTGCAAGGAAAAGTTACATATTTTTATTATCTTATTTGCACACTTCATTTGGGTTTTAAAAATGAACATGTTTGTTGCACTTGTGTATACTTCTAGGTGTGTATGGTCTCTCCTTGCACTATGTGTGATCCTAGAGATAAAAATCATCTGTTAATTTACTTATTTTCTTTATTGTTCATCCAAGGTTATGCTATTTTTGTATGCTCTCCCCTTTTGCTTTGTACAAGCCTAGGGATAAAAAATGCTAGTATTAATATTTCTTATTATGAGACCTTCTTGGGGATTTCATCACCCCAAGGTTGAACTCAAACACATTTTATGGTGGGGTATATAAAGGGGGGGGGGAGAAAAAGGTGTACCTCAAGGGAAATCCATTATCATGTTTGTCCAGACCTAGAGACCCTTGATGCCTTGAGACTTGTATAGGTAAAGAGGATAGGAGCAACCCTCCTAGACTCAGACATTTTTAGATTGGACCTCTGTTCATAGATACCACTATAAACCTTGTTTTAGCAAGCCTAAGACCATTGACCATTAATCTAGTGTGGTGCAAGGTATATTTTCATGTGTGAAGTTACTCACTATGTACCTTCCTAAGTAAGGTGTAAATTACCCTTAGGCTAAAGTTTTCAAAATCTCCAAGGTAAGGAAAAAGGTGAGCCCTTGTGTTAATTAAATCCTAGCCATTGAATCTTGAGAAGAGAGACACTTCTTGTATTTTAATCTCAAGGTATTTTATCATATGGGCCTACACTAGTGTGACACTCCTTTATTTGAATAATTAGAGTTGTTCATGTGCTTGTTATGTATTCTTGTCGAAACCAGTAAAATCTAATAAACCTTATTACCCTGAAAGTCATCAGAAATCTTGTTTGTGATTTTTATCTCTTCCAAAAGTAAACGATCTATCTAAAACTTTCAAAAATATAAATTGTATATATTCTTGCACTTCTAAGTCATTGAATGGTGTTTTTGAGTTATAAAAACACACATTCGACCTCATTGTGAAACATCTAATTTTATTTCTTTTCCTGTTCATCTCCCAAGAAGAGTTGTTCTTTTGAGACCTATATTTGTATATTTTAGGACCACATAATTACACTTTTGAGTATCACTACTACACTATTGAGTTGTCCTTTGATGCTTTTGATCCATATGCATACACTTTTAAGTCATAAAATAATGCTTTGACCTAAAACTGAGTATTTGATTGATAGAATTACCATTCTAAGTTATTTTACTAGTTTGGGGCTCTTAACCAATGCATTGGTGTATCTAATCAATAGTTTGGTGCTTTTGATCAATACACTGGTCCTTTTTGGTGTATTTGATCAATATATTGGTACATTTGATCAATATTATGGTACATGTAATCAATTTCAATCTTATTTTCCTTTTGAGCCTCCAATACATCAATCAAACTTCTAGGATTTAACCTAGGTAAACTTCATTGATCATGCCATTCATTACTACACCAAGTTGGCAATGCCATAACTCCCAACTTAGTGGTCAAAATTTAGACTTCTTTACACTGTTGGAAAGATCTCCAAGAGCTCTAATTTTATTCCCTTAGAAACCATGCCTTTGAAAACCATTTTAATGGATTGGTGACAATATTGACCCTAAATTCCACTCTAAAGGCCTTCAAAAATATAATTTACTAAAATGTAGAAAATACCAAATTTTTTAGTTTTTGATATTTTTCATCTCTACTTGTGCCAATCACACCCAAGTGCTTCAAAATTTCTACCAGATCATCAATCATCCAAATTTTTATCTCACACATCATTGACCAAGGTTTTGATACTTGGTCTCTACATATAAATCTCATGGAGTTTAATCAAAGTGAGTCAAACCTTACCGCAACCATGGGTTATACTCAACATGAGTTTGGAATGCCTTCTTTTTTCACCTCAAATTCTTACTAAACCCCACTACCATCCTCATCATGGGTTACACCTAATTTAGACTAGAAAAAACATGTGCCACTTAATCAACACAACATCTCACCCAATAACGCTTTTTAAACAACTTGTCAACAAAAATCCACCCCATCTAATTGTTGGCAAAATGTGTCTCAACCTTGCAATTACATAAGTTACTATTGATACATAAGGTATTGTTCATCCGATGATGATGGGGGGTCTAGGGGGATCATCCCCCTAGATGGGGTCCAGGGGAAACATGACCTGGTGGGGGCTCAGTTGTAGCGCCCTCGAAAGGAAATTTTTATTTTTATTTTATTATTGTAAATCTGGACCATTCATCATTATGTCTCATTTCTGATGGTCGATATTTTATTAGCTTGACTTGCCCTAGAAGGAAACCCTATTTTATGATGGAATTGTATTACAGATGGTATTTTGATGTATTCTGAGAGTTTGATAGCAGTCATGTTGCCTCTGGATCTTTGAGTGGTGATACTCTAGTGAGAAGCTTGCTCTACAAGTATATTGTAATATTTGTGATTTTTGAATAATATATTGGGCAGATTTTGAGGTGGGGTTTTTCTCTCGAAAGGGTTTTCCCCACATAAATCACTGTGTTGTGGTATGCATGGTATATATTTGTTTATTTTTATTTAAGTTTTTGTAACTGTTAAAAGTTTTGCATTATTCTCCTCTCAAGATTAGTGTAGGAAGTTGTTCCGCTACCTTAGCGTCCTTACACTAATCATATCGTACAAATTCCTAATCATCAAAAATATTCATCCATGCCATACAACTCTCAAATTCATACATCCAATATATCCACAAAAATACACATCTCATATGCTTCACAGTCTTCTACATCCAACATACTTGTGAGCACATACATCCAAAATCATTCCAATATTCTACACATTCAACATCCAAAAAAAATCCCAATCTTCCACATTCAACATCCCCTATGCTTCAAAATCTTCTAGATCCAACATACCTACAAATGAATCTAACCCATACAACTCTCAGTCTTCCACATTATCCATACCTACAAATACTTACATCCCTCAAAATCAAAACCCCTCAGCTAACATTTCACAACATGAATCATGCATCCTGAAAAATCAATCATCTATCCCCTCATCTAACATTCAACAACACTAATAATACATCCATTCAAATTAAAAAAATCCACAATAATAATCATATATCCCTCAATAGATCATAATCATTCATTAAATACATTCCAACATTCCACAAAATCAATCATCTATCCCTTCACATTTCACCATTCAACCTCCTATCAACATGTCCACCATCATACCCACAAATGACTTGGAACAAAAAATCCAAATTTTACACAAGAAAATAGTTGAGATTGATCTAGGACATACAAAGAATAATTACACACTTGAATACATATGTCCTTAGCCATTCATTAGATCAATTACTCTTCCCTCACAACTTTGAAATGCCTATATTTTACAAGTATAAGGGAAGGGAGATCCATGAGAGAATATATGAGAATTTGAAATAGCTTTACCAAAGGTTTCTTATAATGGCACATACTTAATGTGTCTCTTTCCTCAAATTTTAAGAGGACAAGCAATGGAATGGTTCTCTCATTTACCACAAGGCATCAAGAACTTTCATGAACTAGTAGAAAAATTCATCAATCATCTTTCCTTCCAATACTTCATCCTTGGAACCTTTGAAACGTTAATCCATGCCATCTCCATCAAACAACTCATCCAATAATGACACCTTTCATGATTTTCTCCAAGGTATATCCATGATAGATAATCTTGAACTGCAAGATAATCCAAATTTTGTTTCAAGTCCAATCAATGACCAAGAAATCCTAGATTGAACACCATCATGCATCCCATCACCTATCATGACTAATCCAAAGAGTCCTACTCAAAATTCATTATTTCCATGCCAACATACTAAGGCCATCCAAGAGTCCATTATTCATACCCAATTATTAGAATTAGATCTATGTTAATACCACAATTGAAATCATAAAAAAGAAATCCCTAAAATGAATCAAGAATAGGTTACATAAATCCTTCAATGGAATCCTATCATTGATCAAGATCCCATATTTCTAGACTTTCATGATCATCACATCATCCCTTTCCATTTCATCCATGATCCCAAAACTAAACCTGAACCCATCCATATTTTTAATAACCTCCATTTTCAGAGATGGGACACTTGCCTCCCCTAGACACATAGATGATCTTCTCCTTGTTCATCCAAAACAAGAGTCTTTCTCTATAGAAAATTTTGAAAATGATGAAGCTATAGAAAAGTTCATGGGACTCCATGATGTTACTCCAAAAAGTGACCACAAAGAGGTTTTTCATATCAACTTTGAGGAAACAACATATTTTGAGAAACAAGTTAAGTTACTTAGTCCTCAAACTCATGTCAAAGATATTGATAAAAAAACTATTATGGATTTGATCCACATGTCATAGAATGATGAAGCAATAAGTATGAAGACAAATAAAGCATCAATATCCTATCAGCTTGGATAACTCACTTTTATCAAATAAAACTTTCTTATTAATGAGAAGATAACCACCATTGATGATTTCCAATAGAACAAAGAAGATTTAGCATCTTGTTTTTAGAACAACACATATCAGATTGCAAATAAATTCTATCAAAGCATGTAGTATCAAGGAAAAGGATTAGGCCTACATGAATAAGGTATTTTGGAACCAGTTCAATTTTTAACAATCCTAAATATCAAGGTCTTGGTTATTCATTGATCAAAAAATCTAATGATGTTAGTAGTACCTCTATGATACCAAAGGCAACTTCATCTAATGCAAAAATAAAAAATAGGGGCCATGAATATTCTTTAAAATAAGGTTATTTCCATAACTCCTCCCATCCACATAAACCATCATTTTTAAATAATTCAACCCATTAATTGGGACCAATAAAAAAATCCTTATAAGGAAAAATATCAAATTCAAGTTTTTGAAGCCGATAAATCCAAAATTCAAAATGGATCCCAAAGAGAATTGGATCATGTATAGCATCCAATCCAAATCCAAATCTAATAGTCAATGAAACTATGGATCCATATCAAAAAAGGATTTCTATCAATCACAAGTGTCCAACTTTTCTAAAACAGTCTTCAACTCCAACACACAAGGTGTATAAAATCAATGGTCCCAAACACACTCAAAATATTATATCCATTCTCCATTGTCCACCATCCCACATTTGGAAAATAAAAAAATCATACATAAAAACTACCAAATAATTCATTCGCATCTCACATCCCCTATCAAAATCCATCCACATCTCATAAATCATGTTATTTTATCCTAACACCACTATCCATCCAATCCACTCCATTTTCATCCATCTTCAATATCCACTTTGATCTTCACAAAGACTAGGGGCATATACTTCAAAGTCAAGTTTTGAAGCTAATAAATCCAAAAGTCAAAATGGATCCTGTAGACATTGAAAAATTTCCTAATCGATATCATACACTCAAAATAGGTTTACTAACATCATTTACTCTTTAACCCATCCTCTTTTTGCTTCATTAATTAAATTAACCTAGCTAATTTAATTAATCACATCATTTTCATCTATTGGCCTAATTAATTTATTCGGGTTAATTCACCCCCCTTCACGCTAACTTTAATTCTTCTAATCCCCTAATTGCATGATTAAATCTTGTTTAATTATCAATTAAACTAACTTTCCTCTAAAAAGGGAATATTCCTTATCCCTTTTCTGCACAATTAAAACTTTTTTTTAATTTGCAAATTGCCTTTTTTCCTCACTTAAATGAATATTCTTATTTCTTCATCATTTGAAAAAGGGATATTTTCACTTGGCTTCTTAAGCAAGTTTTAACCTTCAACCTTTTGAAAAAGTCACCTTTGACCTATGTGAATAGGTCAAAAGTGTGTTTGTTTGAGGCAAGTGTGAACCCTTGATTAAAATCCCATCATGCATTCTCATTCGTCGATGAGAATCCATGATCCATGCCTCTCATCTCCTTCATCTTGGACCGTTGATTAATATTTTTGATCTCAACCCTTCATTCCTCATTTGATTTCCTATAAATAGGTCACTATTTGGAGAAAATGGATCCATATTTTAATTGCAAACTTATGTTGTTGAATCTCATCCATCTTTTAGAGCAAACTTATGCTGTTGAAACTCATACATCCATCTTTCAATTGCAAACTTATGCTGTTGAATCTCATCCATCTTTCAATTGTAAACTTATGTTGTTGAATCTCATCCATATTTTTTAGAGCAAACTTATGCTGTTGAAACTCATACATCCATCTTTCAAAGCAAACTTATGCTCTTGCTCATACGTCCATCTTTCAATTGCAAACTTATGTTGTTGAATCTCATATGCACTCATACTCATATCTACTCACTTTTTAGCTTATCTTAGTTAGTTTTAATTGCATCATAGATTAAAGCATCCATTAATGGCTTCCATGCATCCATCTTAGTTTGTATATGAATTAGGTTTTTCATCTTTTAGCTTAGAAATAGCTTAAATTAGCTTAGCAATAGCATAATCAGTGCATTTTTAGCATAAAATCATGGTAACTTAGCTTGCATCATGTTCATTTTTACTATAAACTAGATTTTCATACATCAATCACAAAGAATCGAGTGAAACATGCTCACTAATGATTGGATTGGGAAATGGTCATCATTTCACATCAACACGACACCAATTCCAAAATAGGATAAGTTTCAAATGGGTTCAGTAAAATGCTTAGTTTAGATTTCCAATTTGAATGATCTTGTTTGTAGATGTAGGTTTGTTTGGAAAATTTATGATTTGTTTCATCATGAATCAAGCATAATTGACCCTCACCAACATTCCCTCATCTCACATTTTGGTGCTAGAAGGAGGGAAAACCATTAACTTAACAATTTTTGGCTCGAATTTCGTTTGTTTGTTGTTTTGTACGTTGCAGTGACACTCAAAATACAAATAGCGATACCCTTTGAAGAGTGTCGCCATATAGTGACACCATTGCAATTTGAAATCCTGATGCCGAATTAATGCACCAACGCTAATTTAAATCTAGCGATGCTTATTTAATATAGAGGTATCAAAAAATTCAAACATTGATGCCCAAACTTCACTAGAGCAACATTGACAAATTTCAAACTGCGATGCCAATGTGAGAAGCAACACCGAGCAAAATCTTGACGCTATCATGCTCACTATTCCTGTTGCAGAGCAACACACGTTTTCACTAGAACAATGCCCCTACTTCAAACTGTGACACTACCATGTTCAACGACACCCAACTAGGGTAAGAAATTTTATACTTGTTTTTTTGACATGTGATTTAATTTCTTGGATTTATCTGACCATTGATGTGATTTTGATTGTGTTCTAGTTGTTAGGATAATAGGGTTTTGAAGGTTTAAAGAAATGGAGTGAAAGTGAAGAAAGCTTTTCTATCTTAAAAATTCTACAATTGTAACAAGTGTTTGACACTTTGGGGAAATTATAACCCAATTTTATGCTTTCTACTTTCGACATTAGGAAATACACTAAAATTAAATTTGGTTTAAAATGAACACTCAAAGTTGGATAAAATTGAACCTTCACATCATCATTTTATTTTGAGCTTAAAATTGAACAAGGAAACTTCATTTTTCAATTGGTACTTAAAACAAACTCATCACTGCTTTGCAGGGTTAAAATTTACAATTGTTTGCTATGTTTTTTGGTTTTCAACATTGGTAGTGGATGTGTATGCAATTCTCTCGTGCCATTTGGCGATCTTGAGAAATAGAAACATCCTTAACACTTTGCAAAATCACTACATCTTTCAATTTGGATTAAAATTGAACCCCCTTGCGAGTGTGAGAAAAAGGTGTAGCGTGTGTTCTCTCTTTGTTCATACAAGCAAAGATGATTGAACTACAAATGTACTTTCTCGCTATTGTTTATCTTTAGAGAGCCTACCTTGGTGGGAAAAAGTACTCACCCCAAGGGAATGACTCAAGCGGTAATGGGCTAAAGCCAAGCTCTTCCAATCGCTATATAAAAATGTGTTGTGACAAAAGCCATTAACAATAGGTGTGGATGTGTCATACCGAAAAGGTTCACCCAGAGTATCCGTGTGATACATAAAAATCCTTCCTTAGGGAAAGGAATGGGAGGCCTCTTGATTCTCCATAATCTTGAGCTAATCTTGCCACATGTATGGCCACCTTGAATGAAAGTCCTTACTACAATCCTTTGTTTAGTAAGCCAAAATCCTAAAATATTTGTTGGTGCAAGAACGGTCATTCTTAAGCCACCCCACATTTGTACTATTCAATTGTAGAAATAAAAAAATTCCTTTAATCTCTGGATTTTAAGGATTTTGAGATTTGGTGGTCCCGAGAAGTGTGTGCCATGGAGGGGAGCTAGTGTCACCAAATCTCTCACTACTCGCATTGTATAGTGTTTGGAGAAATCCTAGTGGGGACTCAACAAATATGGCCATTTCTATCCTAGGATTGTAAATGATTGCGAGTTAGTTTAACAATTTGCTTGGTTTCAAAACAATACAAAAACAAACATTCACTATCATCCTCAAAATTTCAAACATTTTGGCTCAAATATGGACTTCTTGAGTTAGCCTTGATATTACTGCTTGTCCTAAGGATTTATAAATATCTTGACATTAATCTCAAACCCATATTTTCCCAAAGACAACATAGGAAATTGTGGCTTTAACATCATGATTTTCATGAAATTGACATTTTGAAAGTTATGATGTTTTTGACATAAACATTTGGTTTGGAAACATAATCAAGACAAGTATTTGTAAAATAAATTTAGTTAAGCAAAGATAAATTGATAAATGAACCCCACATGACTATTTGGAGACTCATCACTCCCGTTGAACAACCTAATCTTCCAGGTGTTATAATTCAGCCAAACTTTGAACTCATTAATGATGAACAAACCGATCTCATTAGTAGTTTGAGAAGCTTCACTTTTGAAACCAAGAAAAAAAATACATAGTGGAGAAACAAAACAACCATTTTAGATGAAGAATGGGAATAAGCTAATATTGAGATTGGAAGGCCTATATTACCACCACCTGTGTGGTAATAAATATCTCCCTTTCTTCCATAAACTTAAACTGTTTTCACATGATCTCACATAAAATCAGGATCCCTAAGGTAAGGTCTATAATTCATCATTTTAGACTTAGTCATCTCACTCCAAAAGCTCTCAAGAAATACCTTTTATCACTTCATAGAAATAGAGATAGATTGGTAGCAAAATTTTATAGACATGCTTCAAGGTACAGTCCAAAATTATATGCATTCTTTTCGAGTCAAAATCTTGATATTTTTACATGATACCAAACTCCTCTAAATGATCCATCACACAATCAAAATCCATAAGTTAAGATCTCCATCCATTCATTGTAAACATAGATATCATACTGCACAATTCAATAGGAAGTGGGCTTCAATACTCTATCGAAACCATTACCGCTTGTTAAGAAACTTTTATGCTCGAGCTAGGAGAATTCAAACAAGTCTAAACATCCCCACCCACCCTCTCATCTAAAACAAAATTGGTTCTTTGGGACTTGAACATTTTAGAGGTCTAGCATCATTCTCACTACCTTGCTCTTGTCAAAACAAAAGTTCACTTTACTAGATGATCTCATGAAAAGTTAGGATCCCAAAAAGAAGGTCTACTAGTCATCACTTTAAGCTTAGGAATTGTAGGGAAAAAGAAATCAACTACCACATTAAGGAACTCTATGAAAACATAAACAAGTTGTTGATAAAATTTTATGAATGCACACTAAGGAAATATCCAGACATGTATATGTTCTTTATGAGCCAAAACACTCATCTTTTTGAGAATCAACAACTTTCCTAAATCAACGAGTCTTCAGGATTTGAACATTTTAGAGGTCTAGCATCATTCTCACTACCTTTATCTTGTCAAAACAAAGGTTAACTTTAAGTCAACATTGGGTCAAACATCTCACTCACCCCTTCATCAAATTTCATCCCTCACTTCACCTAGCTTTGCAAAATTTTGAGTACACCAACACTTTGTGACTTAAACATTAATCAAACCAACTTCTAACTTAGCTACTTTGCATGTGAAATGCATCCTTTTCCATGCACTTAGTTAATCTAGTTATCATCCTTGAACTAGTTCATCTTGAAGGTCACAAGGCTACCCTAAAGATTTATAAGTTCATTAGCATCCTTTATCCGAACATCAAAGCATCAAACTCAAGTCAAAAGTGTTGTCCCAAAATGATTGCAAAGATCACTCTCCACATCATCCATATTTTCACCCTTGACCATAAAATTGCTCCCAAAATACTTAGAGCATCTCTTTTACCTAGATTTGAGTCAGCTAGAGAGTTCAAACATCACAAATCACAACAAAAATCTCCCACAGGTGACACAACATTTATGGTAAATACAAGATCACAAAAAAAGAGAATCATGGAGAAAATCAAAGTTACATTTACCTCAAGTGATCCAAATCCTTTAGAATTTGATCCTAGAAGTCATGTTACACCATCACAACAACCTTCATCATCATTAGGACTATATGAAATAGAAGATGTCACAAACAACCCCTTTGAACTCAATAGGGAGGAAATTATGGAACATCAAGCCTTTGAAAATATAGCTCCTATCTCCCTGACATTTGTAGCACAAAATTTAACAGAAGGTTTCACAACTCCATCGCTAGGGCTAAATCAGACTTACATTCCTAGTCTTGCAACAAGCCTTGCTAAATATTTTGGTCACACCTCACCATTTGAAATTAGTACACTTGTGGGTACCCTTGACGCTAATCCTCCACCTCCAACAACCGCTTGGACACCTACTTTTGGTGCTCCTCATGTTCCCAAAGCTCCAAAACAGCTACACACACTACTTGAACTTCATTATTCCACAACGAATTTGACATTTTGGGGACACCCTTCTTCATCCACACCTATGAGTACCATAAGTGTGCCCACCATCACACAAAGCACTATAGACCAAGTATCTCAAAACAACACACAAGGGCATGCCAATACCATATAACAAAACTAACCCTTAACGCAAATAGGGACATGTTTATCCAACCCCTCGATGCGTTCATCCATGCCATCTACCATTTCTACCTCATCCACTATCAATGCAGTACAAAACAGTCCCTTGGTTACAAGTTCTATCAATCCCAAAAGTACCTTGATTACAAATCCCTTGTTTACATCTTTTGCACAAGCCAATCCTCAAAACATAAGACAAGGGAATCTTTTCAATTAGTGGACTCAAGGTCCTAGTCTGTCATTTCCATTGCAAAATTTAATGACATCATCCTCATCTTTTCCTATAGTCCCCTTTACTATTCCATATCAATCAGGACCTCAAACATACATTCCTCCACCTCATTCTACCATCTTACAAGGAATGTTAAATCAAGGGAATCCTCCACCTTTCACCAACAATCCACTACCCACTCAAAACATCAATATCCATAATCCTTCACAGATGTCTCAACAACCAACTTATCCCACATTGCAATCACATGCCTTAGCTTTACAACAAGAACAACAAGCTTATCAACAAGTCGTCCAAAAAAAATAACAATAGCAAGAAGCCTTAGCACAAAAACAACATCAAGCACAACAAGCAACCTTATCACAACAACAACATCAAGCACAACAAGTAGCCTTATCACAACAACAACATCAAGCATAAAAAGTAGCCTTAGCAAAACAACAACAACAACAACAAGAAGTAGCCTTAGTAACACAACAAGCAACACAACAACAACATCAAGCACAAAAAGTAGCTTTATTAGCACACCAACAACAACAAGCCCAACAACAAGCCCTAGTGGCACAACAACATCAACAAGCTCAACAACAAGCCCTACTAGCTTAATAGTATGCCCAACAACAATAACAAGGTTCTTATTATCCTCATTTGAACATCAAATCCAGATGCATCAGGAACATATCCATCACTTTCATAGAATCTCACACCACCATACACCCCATACAACTCATTCGTCATCCCACCATATGTTCCTCCACCCAACCCACAAGATAATCTAGCATCACAAATGAAAATACTCTCACAGGAAATGCAGGAACTTCGCATGGGAAAGACAAAGAAACTGCATACACAAAACTTGTGTCCTTGCCCATTTGACCAAAACATAGCAATGATACCATTCCCTCCTGTTTCTGAAATTCCCAAATTTGAAAAATATAAAGGGATAGGAAGTCATGTGGACCATATCAAATAATTTAACGTCGTGCATGGAAGTGGCTTACAATGATTCATATTTAATGTGTCTTTTCCTTTGAAGTTTAACAGGTCATGCTATGGATTGGTTTTCTCATTTACCTCTTGGTATCAAATTTTTTCAAGAAATCACTGATAAATTCATCGATCACTACTCCTTCAATCTTGATATGGACGTTAGTCTAGAAGAATTATACACTCTTAGAAAAAATCAAGGATAAATTTTTTCTAATTTCTTACAACGATGGAGACAAAGAGCTACTAAAAGCAATTGGTCTCTTCCTAACAAAAAGTAGGAATCATCATAGCCAATTTGGATCCAAATCTGTCATTCCACTTAAAAATGTAGTGCATTACATCATACAATGAGCTTGTACCTAGATCCCTTAACATCAAGAGAGCCTTAATATCACAACGAAATACTCAAGCTTACAAAGACAATCATCCTTCAACTAGTTCGAATGAGAAACCTCGTGTTTCAGAAAAGAACAAAAACATAACAAATGACGGTGTAGTAGATGCTAAGGTAGTCCTAAGTGCTCCTAGACCCAATAATAATCAAGTTGCTAATATTCAACCAACTGTACAACAAACAACACCACCTCAGAAAAATCATATCAATAACACCAACATGAAACAAAGGAAAACCGCAAATAGGAATAACTATCCCAAATGAAAGTACACACAGTTATTAGAACCCATCGAAACAATCATGAAAAAATTAGTAGAGTCAAATCTGATAGCACTTTCCAACTTTGAAAACTACCAAGAACCACAAGAGAAACCATCCCAGTACAAAGAGCGTGACCTTTGTGAATTTCAAAAAATCAAAGGCCATAAAATAACAAACTACATGAAACTTAAGAACATCATCCAAGATCTCATCGAAAACAATACCATATCTATTGAGGTACAAGCTAGGAACCTGGATCTCAAAATATACAAGAACCCTATGCCGGATCATAACAAAGCAAACAACAATAGAAAAGCTAAGGATTACACCAATGTGCAACATACCTATTCCAATTTAGTTGCCTCCTACAATAGAGTTATCACTGTTGTCACCATCAAAGGAGCTAGTATGAAATGTGGAGTCACCACATGATGTGGAAAAAAATCATTCAAGGAGTCCCATCTCACTCTAGGACACAACCTACTTTTCCCATGTCTAATACTAGCAAGTACAATATTCTAGATTAGCTTAAGTAGACCCCCACACAAATATAAATCTTAGAACTCTTAAGGTTATCTCTTGCACATAGGGAAATATTGGAAAAAGCCTTGCCTGAGTCATCTATTCCTGAGAACATTGGTATTGATATGTTTCAAGCTATGGTAGGGAATATCACAGACCATCTTCTTACCTTTTTTGAGCAAGACCTACCATCACAACCATCTCATAAATGTTCTTTACATCTTGAGGTTTTCATTCATAAAAATAAGGTCAAAAGAGTCTTGGTAGATGGAGGTGTTGGTTTGAACATTTGTACCTTACAGTGGATCAAAAATCTGGTCTATTCAAAAGATACTATTGAGAAGAAAAAAAGTACCACCATCAGAGTATATGATGACCAAGAACAAGTATCACAAGGAATCATTGCATTTCCAATCCAAGTGGGGCCTCTTATTGTAGAAACTACATTCCAAGTGCTTGATATTGATCTTCCTTATAACATATTGCTTGGTCGACCATAGATCCATGCTCTAAAAGCTATAGCCTCAACCTATCGTCAATGTGTCAAGTTTCCTTTCGAAGGTAGAGAAATCACTATCTATGGAGATCTTGAGCCTTTCTACTACTGCAAAAGTCTTGAGGCCAAGTTATATAAGATCCCCCAAATACCCAAAAATGATGAAGGACCTACACCATCAAGCTCATTTGTTGACCCATCATCTCTAGCCTCGACCTCAGCAACAAAAATCCTCATTGTGCAGTGTATACCCGACGTCAAAGCAGTGATCTAGGATGATGGTTTTGGAAATTACAAACTATTGAAAGACACATTTTTCTTAGGAGAGTTACCTATTTCTCCTCAATCTCATGGGAAACCCACATCTAACACCAAATAACCTGAAACAATCAAGATGGAAACTATTACTTTCACCAAGTGGGGAGATTTGAATCAAGATATCAATGAAGAAGACATCTCTAAACTTCTCTATCAAGATGAACGACCTATTCCTATTCTTCCCATGGAAGATGACAACAAAGGCTTATAGCTAATGAATAGTATGGGATATAACAAGAATGAGAAACTAGGACACAATGACAATGGTTTACTAGAACCCATTGTTCCTGAGAAACAAATAAAGAATATTGGCTTAGGTTGTACTACTAGCAAGGTCACACTTATTGGAAAAGGTATTTCTGCTAAATGAGCCGAGGCTTCCTCTTGGTCACCTACATCGTGTGATACAACCTTAGATGAATTTCCCCTTGATGTTGCTGATCTATTTGAGAACAATACCCTCTTTATGATATCCATAGCATCCTTTGTCTCAAACAACCAACCAATCAAAATATGCTTATTATACCCACAACTTATTGACATGGACCAACAAGGACCACCAAATCTAGATCTATTTGAAAATGATGAAGCAATCTTAGAATTCATGGGACTCTGTGACAACTTATCATGGGCAGATCACAAAGTAGGCTTCGACATAGAGCTTGATACAGGGGAATCCTATGGGGAGACGATTGAATCCTTCAGTTGCAAAATAAATGAAAAGCAACTAACATGCAAATCCTTGAAAACCACCTAGTAGCACTCTTTGATCCTAAAATAGTAAAAAAAAAGGACACATTTGACGGTGAAAACCTCTCTGAGGTGCCCAAGGATGAGGGATTCAATCTCCCCCTCAGTGCAATGCATCTACAGAAGCTAGCAGTACTGGTAGAAAAATCCACTCCAATCAATGTGGGAATAGAGGAAGCACCTAAGATCACTTTTTATGTTGAATCCTTGTTAGCCGAAGAATAGAAGAATCTTATAGCATTCCTCAAAGAGCGAAGAGATAACTTTGCATGGTCATATATAGATATGTCAGGCCTTGATCCAAAAGTGGTTGTGCATCATTTAACAGTCTATCCTAAAGCCAAACCAGTTAAATAGAAATTAAGATGCACCCTCAAATAACACTCTTGGTTAAAATAGAATTACAAAAGCTTCTTGACATTGGATTCATCTGACTAATAGATTATCCTGAGTGGGTTTCAAACCTAGTACCAGTCTCAAAACCCACTGGGGGCATCAAAATATGCATTAATTTCAGAGATCTGAACAAGGCATGTCTGAAGGATGATTTCCCTCTTCCCAACATCGATCTCATTGTGGATTTAACAACTGGGCATGAAATGTTGTCACTCATGGATGGTTTTTTAGGATATAATAAAATTATAATTGCTAAGGAGGATCAACATAAAACTGCATTCACTTGTCCATGGGGAACCTATTGTTGGAATGTGATGCTATTTGGGTTAAAGAATGTAGGAGCAACCTATCAAAGAGAAATGACCCTCATCTTTCATGACATGATCCAAAAAATAGTTAAAGATTATGTGGACAATATTTTGGAAAAATAAAAAAAGAGAAGTGAGCACGTAAAAGTCTTAGGACCTATATTTGACAGGCTTGAAGAATACAAGGTACGACTAAGTCCAAAAAAGTGTGTGTTCGGAGTGACATAAGGGAAACTTCTTGGCATAATTTTTTCACAAAGAGGGATAGAAATTGATCCAAAAAAGGAAAAATCCATCCTAGATATGGAACCACTACAAACATTAAAGTAGATAAGAGGTTTAAAAGGAAGACTGCAGCCCATCAGAAGGTTCATAGCCTAGCTATTAGATAAAATTCACCCTTTTTCGTATCTTCTCCATAAAGGGATAACCTACAAGTGGGATGACAAGTGTGATAAAGCTTTCCAATAGATCAAAGATTATTTACTAACACCCCTAGTACTCATTCCACCAATACCAAACAAGCCACTGATCCTATATATCTTAGCAACACCAATAGCACTAGGAGGTCTTTTAGCACAACATGATGAAAATGGAAAAGAAAGATCCATCTACTATATCAACAGAACCTTGGTGGGCAATGAGATGAACTATAAACCCATTGAAAAGGCATGCCTAGTAGTAGTTTTTGCTTCAAAAAATTTTAGGCACTACATGTCACATCAAATAAAGCTCACTGCGAAGATTGATCCATTAAAATATTTGTTATCCAAAGCAAATCTCATAGGACAAATGGCTAAATGGGTGATGATTTTAATAGAATTTGACATAGAGTATGTGGAGCACAAGGCAATCAAAGGACAAGTGATCATAGACCAACTAGCAGAAGCACCTATCTATGTTGAGAACCCTTTAATATCTGAGTTTCCTAATGAATCAGTGTTCCTTATCAATCTCACAACTTAGTGGAAGATGTACTTTGATGGATCATTCACCCAACATCAATTAGGAGTAGGCATTATTTTTATCACCCCAAGGTGATTGTATGCCAAATTAATATAGGCTATCATTCTCATGTACCAACTACATTGTTGATTATGAAGCCTTGATCACATGTCTAAGGATAGCAATTCAGTGGTAGATCCAAGAGATGAAAGTCTATGGAAACTCATAGTTGGTTATCAACCAAGTCAATGATGACTATCAAACTAAAGATGACAAGCTCGCTCCTTAAAAGAATATGGTGGAGAATCTCAAAGACCTTTTTATAGACATAAATTTTGAGAAAATTCCTTGCATGAACAATAGAGCAGCAAACACCATGGCAACAATTGGATCACTACTAGACATGTTGAACAACATCCTCAAATGTGAATTCTTGGTAGAACAACTTCTTGTACCAACTTTCAAAATCCCTGAATCTGAATTCATGTGTGTCATTGTTGGTCCTGGATCCCCGTGGTACCATGACATATTTACTTACCTTGACAAATGAACTCTCCCATGTGATATCACCTCGAACCTTAAAAATACCTTTGTTAAAAAGGTATCCCAATTTGTGATCCTAGGTGATACCCTTTACCGTTGAAGCATCGAAGGGACATTACTATGATGTCTTAACCAAGAGGAAGCCTTAATTGCTTTAACAGAAGTACATGATGGCATATGTGGGTCCCATTCTAGTGGTATGACATTAGCTAAGAAACTGTTGAGGATGGGGTACTATTGGCCAACCATGGAAAAAGAAGCTCATCAATGTGTGCGGAAATGCATCCATTGTCAACAACATGGGGATTTGATTCATGCTCCAGCTCAAGAATTGCAACAAATGATCACACCATGGCCATTTTCACAATGGGGCCTAGACCTCATAGGAAAAATCACTCCAACCTCATCCAATGGCCACAAGTTTATCATAACCGCCACTGAGTACTTTACTAAGTGGGTTGAAGCTATTCCTATGACCTACATAACTGGGAAGCAAATAGACAAATTTATCCTGAATTACCTAATTTTCCATTATGGTTTTCCACAAACCCTCATCTTAGACAATGAAACCCCTTTTAAAAATTAGGATGTGAAAGAGTTGTGCCAAAAATTCAATATCCAACACCAATTCTCTACCTCGTACTATCCCCAAGGCAATGGTCAAGCTAAGGCTATGAATAAAACTATCCTGAAAAATCTTGAAGAAAATAGTGAATGAAGTTGGTCGTGACTGGCATCTACAACTAAATCCTACTCTTTGGGCTTATCGAACCAATATCTGCACACCTATAGGTGCAACCTTTTCTCTTTGGTCTATGGATCAAAAGTCATCTTTCCTATTGAGGTTGAGCTCCCATCATTGTGAGTATCACTGCAAAACCCAATAACTGAGGAATAATACAAAGTCTCTCAATTGAATGAGTTGAAATTATTGGATGAACGTTGTCTTGACACCCTCAATCATTTGCAAGTATATCAAAACCGACTGAAACAAAGCTGTAACAAGAGAATCAAATGTTGGTCATTCCAAATTGAAGATATTGTCTTAAAATAGAATCAGAAGAATCTTTTAGATTAAGACAAGCAAGGAAAGTTTGAGCCTAACTAGTTGGGTCCCTTTGTCATCACAACAAGCTATGAATCATGAGCATACCAACTATCAACCCTTGAAGGTGAACCCTTGCAGGAGCCAACTAACAACTTGCATCTCAAAAAGTTTTATGCCTAGTCTTAAAGGGTATAAATCAAAAAATACAAAAAATCCAAAAATGATTAAAATCCAAAAAAAAGAAAAAGGATTGAAAAAAGTGAAAAAAATGAATTGTCCTCTAGTGAAAACCACTTCGGTGGTGCTTTGGGCAAGTACCTTGGTGGAAACCTAGAAAATAGGCACCTTGTGTAAATAAAGCACCTCCATCTATTCTTTGGTTCTTTCGTCCTATCATTCTTTGCATCACCATTTATCCCTCATCCGTATCCTTATCATGGCTTGACATTGTGAGGTATCATAAACCCTTTAGAACTACTTGGCATATTCCAAAGGTTAGTTTGTCCTGCCTTTATCGAAGTAGGCTAACATGTCACACTAGGGGAATTTTGGTATGGATCACAATCAGGTTCTTGTATATCTTGAGGTCATATCTTATCAGAAAATGCCAAAAACATTCATAAAATCTTATCTCAGAAAATCCAAAAACATTTGCAAAATCCTGTACAGCTAAAATCCAAAAACATTTAGAAAATTGTAAAGGAAAAATCCAAAACATCCAGAAAACATCAAAATCCCTAAAAAGGTCGAACATCAAAAATCCAAAAAGCAGAGTCCTCTTGTCGAACTATGGGTCTCTAAGCTTGAACATAGGCAAGGCCATCATTGATGTTCCCTCGAGACACCCTAGGTCATTCCTTTAGGAGTTGTCATAATAAACTGGCATCTTTCATTTTTGCAAATCTTCATCTTGTAAATAGGTCGAGTCAGTCGAACTATGTGGTATTTGCATGTATAACGTAGGCAAGGCTAATCTTTGATCAGCCCCCAAGGCCCCTAGGATAGGTCTTTAGGTTAGGTTCTTGGTTGAAACTCGAAAATTCTTAGAAAACCCCTAAACATTTGTAAAACCCTTGAAAATATCTAAACATTCAAATATTCAAAAATTCAAAAAAATTTGAAAATTGAAAATACAAGAACAATAGAAAACATTCAAAAGACCTAAAAAGCCTCAAAAAATCTCAGAAAACCCTAAACAACCTCAGAAAATCAAAAATCCTAAACATCCATATAAACTTTCAAAAAAACCTAAAATAACCTCAAAACATTTAAAAAATACCAAAAAAATTGAAATATTCTAGAAAATCCAAAGCCCTTCCATCCCATCTCGCTTTCACCCGAAATAAAATTTCACCCATAATAAATTGATCGTCACCTTCACCCTTTGGCAAAACAAATAGACAACATGAATAACAAGTCTTAAAGTTTAAACCAAAAAGTCATAATCTAAAGTTTAGATCATATGTAAATGTGCCAATGAAGTTTATAGCAATTGCTCATCTTAGCATCATCATCCCAACATCAAACAACCTTTGATCAACATGTCCTAGGATGTATCCTTCCTGTGATGGACATCAATATCATGCATCACATTAGGTAAACTTAAACTAGGCAAGAGCTATAGATAACACTGATTGTTTGTCTTTGATCTTTTCTTATGATTTATCTTAATGAACCATTCTGAGGACCTCTCAATGATGTCCAACAAAAAGATTTAGAGAGAAAGGAATGGGGCATAGATCATTATCTTTCTTTTTTTTTGCTTGTGGGTACTCTTGTAAAATAATCTTGGTGCATACTTTCTTAGTTGTGTGTAGGAAGGTCGTTTAGGGTATATTGTTGACTATTGCATATGCTTTGGTCCAATATATTTTAAACTTATAACTAACATTCCAATGAGGTTTCTGTATGTCAAGATGTGAATAGGAACTATCCTATTTGTTTGTCGAGTCAAAGTCCATTACACTAGATACAATGTTGTCCTAGTTATTAATACCTTGATGCATCATGTCTATGTGTTATATCAAACAGTAAGGAACAACAAAAAATCCCAATCCTGAAGTGTGAGCAACTCATCCTGCAATTTGCATTGTCTTGTCACCATCTCTAATAAAGTCTCAATGGATCAAGGACTTGTTGGATCTTTTCAAGCAATCATCATCAACGGTCATTCACTATTTATTCTTCTATCTTGTCTTTGCTCTAACCCGGTATCATGAAAATAAACAAAAACATCATCAATGCATCCACCCTACATCCACAAACCATAAACATACATACATCTCATAATCATAGCATAATCATATCACATCATACATTCTGCATAATCATTTGAGTTGTGATGAATAATAGAGATTTGTTATTCTAAGCATCTTAAATCGTTGCATATCATAGGAAATTGCATCCATACATCCACATGCATACATTGTCATCATAACATGCATATAAAATATACAAAAATAAATGCATCCACATCATTTTCATCCATAACATCTACATATCATAATCATCCATCCATATCATATCGTGAAAAGATAATGAAAAAGAACATAACATTACATCCATCCATATCATGATCATCACATATCACATATGCATAAATAAAATGCATCCATACATGGTAACGTATAAACATCCATCCATACATGAAATAAAGTGAACACATCATATCATGAATCATCCATATCATATATATATCAAAAAATGAGTGTCATGGTACAAAATATGGATCAGTGTATGAACATCGATCACAAGTACAATATCCACGAGGCTATCAAAAAGGAGCCCATGAATGTATATATGTGATAAAGAATGGGGAAAAATCAAAAAGTGTCTATACATATTAGCTAGCTTTGATGGCTGCTAACCTCTCTAGCCTATCTCTTAGGTTGATCCTCTGCTCGTGGTCATGCATCACTGCGCTATGAAAAAAACAGCTATCGCAATGTTGCCTATACATCACGATGGTAATGTTTCCTATAATATGCAGCCTCTGTAATTGCCTCTTTGTATAATCTAGTTGACATTGTCCAACCACGAGTGGCCACCATCATCACCTCAATCTACTGATGTCAAACAACCTCCTAGTCTATCTCTCCCGTCATAGCCTGTACTCACTGTAGCGCCTGATCTCTCTCAATTGTGACCACAACCACCTGATGTCAAGCCTAGTCTCGCTCAACAGTAATAACCAAAACTTGCTAGCAAGCTTGATCCTGCTCACCATTCAATGTATGTACCTCTTGTTGCAACTGCTGTATCTATGCATCCCAAGAATCTGGTGGTGGTAGTCTTGGCTGAGGCTGTACCTATGGCTGTACTTGTGGAGGATGGTGTATAATTAGTGGGGCCCCCAGAACCTGACCATCTTGTCCATCCTAGCCACCTTGTCTCCTGCCTCTCCCTGCTCCTCTACCTCTAGGTCTCCCTTGGGGAGGAACACCCGCTACATTTGTCAATCATCGAGGAGGAACAAAACAAGAATCGAATGCAGGCATAGTCGAAGCTACCGCCTGTCCCTGATCGTATGCCCAAGGCTAAGCCACCAACTATTTGAAGCTATCAACTACCTTGGGAGTTGGGATAGTCAATCCCCATGTGGGAACCTCTCATGCCGATCTCGCAAAAATGGCCCTATAAGCATCATCAGGTCTATCCTAGACCTCTTCGAACTGCCGAGATACCCTTTCTGGTAGATATCTCTCAAAATATGGTGTTCTCGACCTTGCATTTGTAGCCATGGTGGCATTTGTAGCCATGGGCACCAGCGAAAAACTGTCATGTCATCAATCACCTGTTGCTAATACAGGAGCCCATTCTATCTAGTGTGCCTCAGGGTAATGGCACCTCTATATCTCCAAATGATGGGATCATCTGGCTCCATGTCTGCCATTTGAACAATAGATCAAAGCACGGCAATGTGATCCCACACCCAAATATGTAGCAGAGTCACCCTTGCACCAATGGCTCTCCCATCATAGTAGAAAAAATCATGCAAATCATGATATAGGGAGGCTAGTAGAATGGGTCCCCACGTAAAAATTGTCCTCCTATACAACATCTGATGCCACACCAAGCCTCATCCTTGGTTGAATCCTTTGTTGCGTCTATTTGGGGAAACCAAACCTAAAATGATGGCTGCGATGATCAATTTGAAGGTTGGCACATGACCTCTATATGACTCGAGGTTGATCTATGATGTAACCAAAGTGATCTAATCCATCTCCATAACCTCAAGGTAGACATAAAACTTGACATCAGTGTCATAAATCACACGGTCTCCATGTATGGGCAAATGAAGAATCCGCCAAAAATCCTCCAAAGTCACTGTCACCTCACCTGTCGAAAGGTGAAAAGATGAGGTCTCGTTGTGCCATCTCTCGCACAAAGCAGTCATCATCACTAAGTGTGTCTAAATCATAGGTGCATATGCAACATACCAAAGGCCAATCTCTCCTAGGTGCTCCTGGCGCAACTTTGATAAATCATCTAATTTCTCTAGCACGGTGGGCCTATGCTCCCACGACATCAGTGGTGGAAAGACCTCTTGCATCCACAAAGTGCATGACATCAAGAAATTGAGGAAATTTGACTCAATTTGAAATTCATGGCTCAAAAATCACAAAAGTGTTGCTATATTCAATAGCGTCGCTATATTCAAATTTCAAATTGTGATGCCCAAAGCATTTAAAATTACAAATCAAAACATGTGTCACCAAATAAATTGGCATCATGATTAAACCTTTGGAAAACCCTAACCCTAATTTCTAAATCAGCAAGTGCGTCACCATTTAAAATTAGAAACCCTAATTTAAAATTGTGAATAGTATCGCCATATAAATATGCGTTGCTATAATCCATTTGGGCGTCACTAATTTTAATTTGGGCGTCGTTGTATAGCAACATCGCCAAAGATTAAATTTCAAAGTGTAATAAATGCATCAAAAATTCAAATTTCAAATCAAGTTTGGAGTTACATACAAGTGGTCCTCCGCCTGGAAGCCACTGGAACTCTCAAACTCGATCGAAGATGTGCCTGAGAAGCTCTCGGTGTGCCATTTCATCGGAGAGTCAGAGCTCAAAATAGCAAGAATCTCTTAAGTGTGAATGCACAAATGAATTGAAAGTGACCCTTGGCTTATTTAAGCTAGAAAATTAGGGTTTATTATCATATTCACCAATTTTGCCAATCTGGACCTAATTTTGCATCATTTTTTGCATTTTTGGCATAATTCTTGCATCTCAAAGCCTTTATGGACCCTTGGGGCAGTTTTTAACCTTTATCGAGAAATCAACCCAAAATTCCAAATTTCTACCCGATTTCTTAAGGGGGTAGGGAGTTAGCTTTATCCTTTCATTGGGGCATCTAAAAAAATAGATTTTTTTTAATTTTTTGATTTAAGTAGCAATTTTGATCTGAAAAGCATTATTCTTTGAATTGAAGTAGCATGTACCTTGCTTCAAAGAGGGGCAAAAGTAGACACTAAAAAATGTCCTAATTGATATCATACAATCGAAACAGGTTTACTAATATCATTTCCTCTTTAACCCATTCTCTTTTTGCTTCATTAATTAAATTAACATAGCCAATTTAATTAATCACATCATTTTCATCTATTGGCCTAATTAATTTAATCGGGTTAATTCATCCCCCTTCACGCTAACATTTCATCTCATTAAATTAAATACATCAAAATGTTTAATTTAATTCCCTAAGTCATCTTATTTAATTAAATAACCTTAAATTATTTAATTAAATATCATTTCATCTCTCCCCCATTCATTAAATCATTTAATTTAATGAATCAACACTTTAATTCTTCTAATCCCTTAATTGCATGATTAAATCTTGTTTAATTAGCAAGTAAACTAACTTTCTTCTAAAAAGGAAATATTCACATGGAATATTCCTTAGCCCTTTTTTGCACAATTAAAACTTTGTTTTAATTTACAAATTCTCCTTGATGTTAAATATTTAAAAGGTATATATCCAAAATAAGTACGTTTGTAGAAACCTTTATATGATAGTTAGTAATTCTTAACTATAATGTTAATTGTAGATCACTATCTTTTTCTTTATGATCTTGATTAGAAGTTAGTGTAGATGATAAATAGAACCTATGAATGAATGTAATGCCTCTCGTGTGATTTTACTATTATGATATTTTTCATGTTATGTTATGTACTTCAAGAATATGAAGGTGATTGTTCCACCAGTTTGACTGGTTTGGTTGATGATTTTGTTGTTTGGATGACTATGTTGCCATGTCCGGATGTTTCTGATGTACTAAGTAGTTATAAAATTGTTTATAAATTGATTTATGATGTTATTATTGTACTCAATGTTGTTATTATTGTCTGAGGTCTTCGTGAGGGGAACAGTGTAGCATCACTCGTTCGCGAACGCCCTGCTACATCGTGATTTCCTCTCACGGTGTGCTTGTTATTTGATACATATATGTGCTCGACATCTTGTTTGGATGCAGGTTGCAGGTATTAGGCATCGACTTCACCTGCCCTGTCAGGTTTGAGCGTGCCCTACAATCCCATTGGGTATGATGTGGAAACCAAAGTTGACAAGAAAGTTTCCCCATCTTAGTCTGTCACCCCATTTTTACATCTGACAATGCCATCTATTTGCGATCTTGTTTTCCATGTTGGTAATGCATTGTTTTGTGTTGGTTAATCTGAATTGTTTATTTGATGCCATTTTAATTATTTCACTTATCTGTCAATTTATTGTGTTGATGTATTTATAACTACATACTCTTTGTTTTATCGTGCGACTTCTAGGAGTAAGTGGATGCTAAGGGGGGAGGATGTAGTACCCCTCCACTTTTGGTCATTTGCATCATATGAGTAAGTTGTGCATGTGTGACTTGCGAGATCTTGCTGCCTTTTGTCATTCAGGTATTGTTTTGAATTTCGTTGCTTGTAATAGCAACATTAGTTTAATTAAAGTATTAAATTAAATTATTAAATTTATTAATTAATTATTAAGCTTATTTGAAGGGCATAATGATCTAATAGATTACATTATTTCCTTATTAAATACAAAATCATAAATTACAATTATAAATAATGAGTATTTTAAATTTAATATGGATTAATAATCCACTTATTATTAAAGTTTATTTATAAATTTAAAATACTTCATGAATATGTAAATAAAAAAATATAAAAGTACAATTATAAATAATGTTTATTTTGAAATTTAATATAATGGATTAATCATCCATTTAAAATGCAGTATATTTATAAATTTTGAATTATTTGGTTAAAGAAGTGAATAAAAGGAAAATAAAAGACAAATATATTATTATTTACTTCTTTACCTAGATAAATGATAAACAAGATTAATATACATATATATATTGCTATAATAAATAAACTTACTAGACCATAAAGAAGTACACCTGTTCCTCCCGGTGCTCTCCACCTTGCTCCAACTCTGTCCTTCCAAGTGCCATGTGTCTTGTTTAAGCATCCATCTTTTGTTTGTAGTTCACGTGTCTCTCTAAGCATTCTCTTTCTTTGCATGAGAATAGGTGAGAAGGCTACGGGCCGGGGGAGGGGATGTTTTGGGGGGAGGGCATCTGGTGCTTGCAGAGGAGAAACGTGTAGTCTTGAGGTAAGTTACCTGCCGATTGCATTGACTGGAAAGTTTTTGAAGCCATTCCAGCAAATTTGTTTGTGCTTATCCCACAATTTTTGTACTCTTTGAGACAACGATTTTCTTTTGGGCTTTCTGGCAAATAGTTCTCTCGCCCTGTCTATGCTTCCATTCCTTTTATTTATATTTATATTTTTATACATGTTTACCAGGGCTCTTGCTATAACAACATTGACAGAAAAAAGAAAGAAAGAAAGAAAAATTTCCCTTTCCTATTATGCTTTGAGAATCAGATATGATCTATTCCCAAGTGCCTATTTTTGAAATTGAATATATATATTAATTGTTAGGACTCTGATTTTTGTTTAGCTTGTATGTATATTTGGCAATCGATTTACTGCATTACTGCACAACTGTTCATAATGATGAGTAAAGTATATATATGTATTTCGATGCACATTTGATTTCTGTCCATGGTATTTGGCTTTCCCTCTACCCGTTACAGTTCGATACTCCTTGCATCTACAAAAAGCAGTATCCTTGGGTAGGTTTTAACCAATGCTTTAATCCTCTGCCTCATTTTCAAAATGTATATACCATCTTAGGGCGTTCCATCCAACTACAGTGGGGCATCCTTTAAAATATTCAAACTTTCATCAATCTCCTTGCCTTTTTAGCCACGCACCTTCTTCTCTACCCTGTCTGCTTATGCGTAAGATGTTATAGAGAAGAACATAAGTTGCAGCATCTTATTTTAGGATCCAACTAAAAAGCAGTGTTGCTGGAAATGCCCAACCTATATTCATATATGATCCACAGGCACCACAGGTGTAACTGGTCTCTTAGTAATAAGATTTGGGTTGTCTCCAAGATAGCCGGTATAAAGGTTGGCCATGCACACCAAATAATCAACTATATAGGTAATGCAATAAGGGCTGTGGATGTGTGAAGTATGTGCAACCCTCATCCACCAGACCTGCATGATTTTGTGCACCTAGAATACACACAAAGCTTGCAGTGCTTGTATGTGTTGCTGATTTCTTCATTAATTTAAAGATTGTGAGAACTTCCTTGCAAAATCCATTGTGTGCGCATTCTGCAATTGTTGCTTTTCTTTCCTTGAGAAGACCTCTCTTGGGGCATTCTGTAAAATAGTTCACGCCTTGTTCTGCTCCCACATTTTCTTTGCAACTATTGTTTACCAGGGCAGTTGCAAATTCAACATTTCACAGAATTTCTCTATCCTTGGTACTCTGATGGACGTCTTTAACCTGTTCCACAGCTCCCAATCTAGTATAGGAAGGCGAGATGCTGGTAAAGGCTGACCTTCCACCTCTTCGGTTTAGCTATAACTACAACTTGAATAAGGATTCTACGGTGATTTTAGAGTAGGTTTATCAAACTGTAAACTACGGTCAAGATTCTTATAATAATAAAAGATAAATTATGCTTTAAATTAAAATGTTATCAGTTTTTAATGTTTAACATGTTAGTCGAGGAATGCGTCTCCTTTTTAATTAATCTGGATTGTAACATAGGCTCCTTAAATAAAGTTTAAATTTTCACCTTCCAATACGTTGCCTTACACTGTGGCTTGAGTAGTATATAATTAGAAGCTTTGTGCACTTTATTCAAAACAAAATAAAATAAATAAATAAATAAAATAAATAAATAAATAAATAAATAAAATAAAATAAAATAATTAGGAGGTATTCGTGGAAGGGAAGGTGAAACTAATTCCCTTAAAATTAGCCTAAAAGTAAGGAATAAAATAAACATTTATATGTTTAGATTCTATCATAAAATAATCTTGAAGGAGGCCCACTATCTAATAAAGTTATTAGAATATTAACTTGGGTAGTAAAGTAGATCAAAAGTTAATGATTATTTTAAACATATATATATAGATATCATTTCACTATTTAAGTTAGTAAATTCAAAACTAATTAAGTAGTAATATATTGAGGGATGTTAAATTATTAATTATTTCATCAGTAAATTTTGGGTAAAATGTTATTTGTTATTAACTAAGATTTTCTATTTAAGTTTGAGAAAGATGATATTACATTTTTATGTTTCATTATTTAATTATAGAAAATATTAGTGTGTGATAGTCCCCACAATCTGGAGAAAATATTTTAAATATAGCCATAACATTAAGCAATAGGATTTTCACTAACGATAATATTATTGGTGGAAATATTTTTAATATTAGCAATATTGACAATTGTAGATAATAATAATAATTGAATTATGTTGTCAAGGTTGTTACTTAATTGATCATAATGCCCTAACATGTTATATATGTTCAAAAGGGTAGTTTGGAATAGAAATGTAAGCAATCATAGGAAATATTAGATGGGTATAGGAGATTTTAGTAAGAATTGCGGTAATATTAAATAGAGCTATTTAGTATAACCAATAATAGATAATGGCAAAAAAAAAAGAAAAAATATAAAGCGAATAATAACAATACGAATATTAAGAAATTGTCAACAATAACAAGACCATGAGATATAAATTATGAATGTCATAGGTAAATTTTAGTAAACAAAATGTTAATTTTAGACACCAAGATTTATATGATCATTACACTAAGTTTAATATGTTAATTATTGAGAATAATGTAATGAAAAGAATTCTAGAAATCATAATTAAATGTTGAAATTACATAGATATTAATTTTGTTATGTCAGGTGTAAGTATAGTTGAGTAATTAAATGATAGGATTATTAATTGATATCTATTACTTGTTGATTTCATTTACAAGTGGTTATTTATCAAATTGTAAACCCCTTGTGTATTTAGTATGTTTATAGATTATGAAAATTTGTA
Organism: Sequoia sempervirens; assembly: GCA_007258455.2. Lineage (NCBI taxonomy): Eukaryota > Viridiplantae > Streptophyta > Pinopsida > Cupressales > Cupressaceae > Sequoia > Sequoia sempervirens. The sequence continues at coordinate 87,427,190 of VDFB02000015.1, read as the reverse complement.
TCTATAGAAACTAATTGATTATGATAATTATATGAAGTGGATTCTCTTATATTTATTGATCATTTTCTGAACTATTCTATAGTTATGAGAGTGATTAAAGTATGTTAAGAAGTTAGATGACTTATTCAAACGAACTTGATAACTTTTGTTAAAGTTGAATTCTTTTAATTTAGATAGTGAATAAATGAATGAAATGTAAATCGAGTGTCTATTAGTCTTTATGATTATGAATGTTTTCTTATATATATTTAAATATGATTTTAGTGGTTATCATGATTGATTGGATTGATCTTCGAATTGAGATTGTGTATCATTGATTGTTGTCATTGTCATAATTGTTGTCTTTGTCAAGGGTGATTAGTTGCCATACTGCAAGGGTAGCTTGAGAGGAGAAATAGAGGTCTCCCTTGGACACCCAGTTGAATTTGTGTCGAAATTGATTATGTTTGCTTTGGTTGAATCTGATGATCTCTTTATGATGAGGCCACTTTTATTCTACTCCTTTCGATTTATGATTATGAAACTTATATAGTCTTTTGGTGGGGTCATTGATGATAGTCTTCCTTATTGTGTTAATTCTGATTGAGGAGACTTTGTTGCATTTTCTTTCTTGTGGTCATATTTGAGATGGTTGGGAACCTATTATATTTGAATTACCTTCAATAGAAGGTTGTGGATTTATGGTGTTTTTGGCTTCTAGAGGCAATGGAGGAACTTGACTTATGTTGATTTTTCCACGGTTGTTCCGTTGTGATTTATTGCTCTTATTTTAGATTTTGAGCTCATGGGTAGTACTTTGTACTATGGTGTTGAATTTTGATGTGGTGGGTGGTACCTCCTTGTTCTTGATTTCAGTGATATGGAATGGGTTTGCGAGATGGTTCTTGCCTCGCATGTTGTGTGATGTGTACTCCTTGATTTTTATGTGAGATGAGGTACACCCCTTGTATGTTTTGATTTGGTACCCGTAGGGAGAGTGGCTCTTCATGGGGGCCGACGCACAAAGGGGTTGTTTGGGTAACCCATGGAAGAGTTTCTTAATCAAGTGATAATGTAATTAATTAACTAGTGGGTTTGGGTAGCTAAACATTAAACAAGATTAATTATGAGCCTCACCCATACCGTTAGTGCTTTCATAGGCTAAGGATGGGATGAGAAGACCTGGTTGGTAAGATCACTGCCTTGTCCTCATGAAAGGTAAGTGGTTCCGCATGAGTCACCCTATGGAGCGGTGCCTTGGGATAGGCTGTCTGGATAACCATAGATGGAGGCGGTACCTTGTGATAGGTTGCTTGGATAATCCATGTAAGGCCATGCGATGACACTCTCCTACAGTACCCATTTATTTTCTCTTGTTTGGATTGCCTCTGGGAGTGTTGATTGAATTGTTGATGTTATTGAGGCAATTGATTCTTGGTGTTTGTTGTTGAAGCCTCCAAGTTCTATCTTTTAGTGTTGCACACATGCCTCATGGCAACTTGATTGATGTTAATGAAAGGTGCCCTTGATATTTATTGTTGGTTGATATTGCAATTTTATTTGAAGGCTTGGATCCTATTGTTCTTGGCACCTCTTATGGTTATTTAGTGTTGAGTTATAATCTTGACATGTGGATTTGTTGGAATTTTCATTATTTTGTTTTGGCTAAGTGATGGAAATGTTGTGATTTGTTATCTTATGTTGATGATATCCTTGTTGTGGAGTTTGGTTTGCTATTGGTTCATTTGATTGTTTTGGATTGTGGTATGGGGATCTTTCTTGTCAACTCCTAGCACAGGGGGTGGACTTTCGGGTCCACATGGTCAGGTGGAACGTGCTATGCACCCCATTGGGTCCCCAACCAAGGATCAAGCTATACAGATATGTGCCTCTTGCGGTGAATCCAGGATTGTACCTGAGTCAGAGCTAATCTTGTTACTTTGTATTCACCTTTTCAATTGTACTAATCTATCTTATTGTATTGTTCTCGTATATGTTGAGGAACACATCTGTACCACTATATCTCTTATACGATGTAACTTTTATTATCATTGTAATGATTGTAACCCTTGACCTTAATTTATGATCTCTGATGGATATTTGTCGTTCATGAAATGTATATAAACACTTGGTACCTTTATGTGTTAACGTTTCATAGTATGTAATTCTAAATGGTGTTGTATCTGTGGAAATATACTCCATAATTGGCATATTGAACTATTAATAAAATGTTATATGTATATTTTTCCTCTCTTTTGATCATGGATGGTTGGATGTTATCTTTATGTAATATTGATTCGTTCGTTATCGTTATGGTATTAGTTTTAGGACTTTGTGATGCCATCTCGTGTACCCCAGAGGATGTAATGGTCATTGTGATTGTATAATTGCTTTATATGCAATATATGCTCATGTTTATCTTATGAATTGTTCTTCTTTCAAAAAAAATTATGTGGTAATTTGTTGTTTCTGTTGTCCTATGGGGTTTGGATTTTGCAAGGAAGTTCTCACAATCTTTAAATTAATGAAGAAATCAACAACACATACAAGCACTGCAAGCTTTGTGTGTATTCTGGGTGCACAAAATCATGCAGGTCTGGTGGATGAGGGCTGCACATACTTCACACATCCACAGGTCTAGTGGATGAGGGCTGCACATACTTCACACATCCACAACCCTTATTGCATTACCTATATAGTTGATTATTTGGTGTGCATGGCTAACCTTTATACCAGCTATCTTGGAGACAACCCAAATCTTATTACTAAGAGACCAGTTACACCTGTGGTGCCTATGGATCATATATGAATATAGGCTGGGCATTTTCAGCAACACTGCTTTTTAGTTGGATCCTAAAATAAGATGCTGCAACTTATGTTCTTCTCTATAACATCTTACACATAAGCAGACAGGGTAGAGAAGTAGGTGCGTGGCTAAAAAGGCAAGGAGATTGATGAAAGTTTGAATATTTTAAAGGATGCCCCACTGTAGTTGGATGGGACTCCCTAAGATGGTATATGCATTTTGAAAATGAGGTAGAGGATTAAAGCATTGGTTAAAACCAACCCAAGGATACCGTATTTTGCAGATGCAAGGAGTATCGAACTGTAACGGGTAGATGGAAAGCCAAATACCATGGACAAAAATCAAATGTGCATCGAAATACATATATATACTTTACTCATCATTATGAACAGTTGTGCAGTAATGCAGTAAATTGATTGCCAAATATACATACAAGCTAAACAAAAATCAGAGTCCTAGCAATTAAGATATATATTCAATGTCAAAAATAGGCACTTGGGAATAGATCATATCTGATTCTCAAAGCATAATAGGAAGGGGATTTTTTTTTTATTTTTTTAATTTATTTTTTGTCAATGTTGTTATAGCAAGAGCCCCGGTAAACATGTATAAAAATATAAATATAAATAAAAGGAATGGAAGCATAGACAGGGTGAGAGAACTATTTGCCAGAAAGCCCAAAAGAAAATCGTTGTCTCAAAGAGTGCAAAAATTGTGGGATAAGCATAAACAAATTTGCTAGAATGGCTTCAAAAACTTTCTAGTCAATGCAATCGGCAGGTAACTTACCTCAAGACTGCACGTTTCTCCTCTACAAGCACTAGATGCCCTCCCCCCAAAACATCCCCTCCCCCGGCCCATAGCCTTCTCACCTATTCTCATGCAAAGAAAGAGAACGCTGAGAGAGACACGTGAACTGTAGACAAAAGGTGGATGCTTAAACAAGACACATGGCACTTGGAAGGACAGAGTTGGAGCAAGGTGGAGAGCATCGAGAGGAACATGTGTACTTCTTTATTGTCTAGTAAGTTTATTTATTATAGCAATATATATATGTATATTAATCTTGTTTATCATTTATCTAGGTAAAGAAGTAAATAATAATATATTTGTCCTTTATTTTCCTTTTATTCACTTCTTTAACCAAATAATTCAAAATTTATAAATAAACTGCATTTTAAATGGATGATTAATCCACTATATTAAATTTCAAAACAAACATTATTTATAATTGTACTTTTATATTTTTTTATTTACATATTCATGAAGTATTTTAAATTTATAAATAAACTTTAATAATAAGTGGATTATTAATCCATATTAAATTTAAAATACTCATTATTTATAATTGTAATTTACGATTTCATATTTAATAAGGAAATAATGTAATCTTTTAGATCATTATGCCCTTCAAATAAGCTTAATAATTAATTAATAAATTTAATAATTTAATTTAATAGTTTAATTAAACTAATGTTGCTATTACGAGCAATGAAATTCAAAACAATACCTGAATGACAAAAGGCAGCAAGATCTCACAAGTCACACATACACAACTTACTCATATGATGCAAATGACCAAAAGCGGAGGGGTACTACATCCTCCCCCCCTTAGCATCGACTTACTCCTGCAAGTCGCACGATAAAACAAAGAGTATGCAGTTATAATTACATTTTTATGTTTCATTATTAAATTATAGAAAATATTAGTGTGTGATAGTCCCCACAACCTGGAGGAAATATTTTAAATATAGCCATAACATTAAGCAATAGGATTTTCACTAACGATAATATTATATGTGGAAATATTTTTAATATTAGCAATATTGACAATTGTAGATAATAATAATAATTGAATTATGTTGTCAATGTTGTTACTTAATTGATCATAATGCCCTAACATGTTATATATGTTCAAAAGGGTAGTTTGGAATAGAAATGTAAGCAATCATAGGAAATATTAGATGGGTATAGGAGATTTTAGTAAGAATTGCGGTAATATTAAATAGAGCTATTTAGTATAACCAATAATAGATAATGGCAAAAGAAAAAAAATATAAAGCGAATAATAACAATACAGATATTAAGAAATTGTCAACAATAACAAGACCATGAGATATAAATTATGAATGTCATAGGTAAATTTTAGTAAACAAAATGTTAATTTTAGACACCAAGATTTATATGATCATTACACTAAGTTTAATATGTTAATTATTGAGAATAATGTAATGAAAAGAATTCTAGAAATCATAATTAAATGTTGAAATTACATAGATATTAATTTTGTTATGTCAGGTGTAAGTATAGTTGAGTAATTAAATGATAGGAGTATTAATTGATATCTATTACTTGGTGATTTCATTTACAAGTGGCTATTTATCAAATTGTAAACCCCTTGTGTATTTAGTATGTTTATAGATTACCAAAATTTGTATCTATAGAAACTAATTGATTATGATAATTATATGAAGTGGATTCTCTTATATTTATTGATCATTTTTTGAACTATTCTATAGTTATGAGAGTGATTAAAGTATGTTAAGAAGTTAGATGACTTATTCAAAACGAACTTGATAACTTTTGTTTTTCCTCACCCAAAGGAATATTCTTATTCCTTCATTATTTGAAAAAGGTATATTTTCACTTGGCTTCTTAAGCAAGTTTTAACCTTCAACCCTTTGAACAAGTCACCTTTGACCTATGTGAATAGGTAAAAAGTGTGTTTGTTTGAGGCAAGTGTGAACCCTTGATTAAAATACCATCATTCATTCTCATTCGTCAATGAGAATCCATGATCTGTGCCTCTTATCTCCTTCATCTTGGATTGTTGATTAATCTTTTTGATCTCAACCCTTCATTCCTCATTTGCTTTCCTATAAATAGGTCACTATTTGGAGGCAAATGGATCCATCTTTCAATTGCAAACTTATGCTGTTGAATCTCATCCATCTTTCAGGGCAAACTTATGTTATTGAAACTCATACATCCATCTTTCAATTGGAAACTTATGCTGTTGAATCTCATCCATCTTTCAATTGCAAACTTATTTTGTTGAATCTCATCCATCTTTTTCAGAGCAAACTTATGTTGTTGAAACTCATACATCCATCTTTAAAAGCAAACTTATGCTCTTGAAATTCATACATCCATCTTTCAATTACAAACTTATGTTGTTGAATCTCATATGCACTCATACTCATATTTACTCACTTTTTAGCTTATCTTAGTTAATTTTAATTACATCATAGCTTAGAGCATCCATTAATGGCTTCCATGCATCTGTCTTAGTTTGTATATGAATTAGGGTTTTCATATTTTAGCTTAGAAATAGCTTAAATGATCTTAGCAATAGCATAATCAGTGCATTTTTAGCATAAAATCATAGTAACTTAGTTTGAATCATGTTCATTTTTAGCATAAACTAGGTTTTCATACATAAATCACAATGGTTTCATCAATTCTCTTCCATAGAATCGATTGAAATAGGCTCACTGATCATGGGATTAGGAAAGGGTTGTCATTTCACATCAACACTACACCAATTCCAAAACAGGATAAGTTTCAAATGGGTTATATTAGGAATTTAACAGTTTTCTTAGTTTGTAGCTTTCAATTTCAATAAAATGCTTAGTTTAGATTTCCAATTTGAATAATCTTGTTTGTAGATGTAGGTTTGTTTAGCAAAGTTATGCTTTGATTCATCATGAATTGAGTGTAATCAACCCTCACCGACATTCCCTTGTCTCACAAATCCCAAAGAAAATTGGATCATTTATAGCATCCAATCCAAATCCAAATCCAATAGTTAATGAAACTATGGAGCCATATCAAAAAATTCTCTATATCAATCACAATTATCTACCTCCTTTAAAAATATCTTCAACACCAACACACAAGGTGTGTAAAATCAATGGTCCCAAACACACTCAAAATCTCACATTCATGCTCCATTCGCCACCATCCCAAGTTTGGAAAATAAAAAATCCTACACACAAATTACCAAATAGTTTATCCACATATCATATCCCCCATCAAAATCCAACATCTTGCTTAAAATCCAAAAATCCCAAATCCCACATTCACTTTGTCCTAGAAGCAACACTTTATCATAAGGATCTAATAACACTCTAGTAGGATGTGTGCATTTAGATAAAGCCAACCCTAGTATCAACAAGGATCAAAATAACATACATGAGCTATATAAAAGTGCCTTGATCTTTGAAAAATAACTCAACGAAAGCACAATATTGGCACATTATGACAACATCTAGATCAACACTACTAAGTGCTCCTACATAGTTGATTATTATTCAAAAAAAAAAAAATATAACAATGTGATTGCTATGTTGATATATTCTTTTGTATATCAATTATATATACATGATTTATTGATATTTGATGAATATAAATATATACTAACATATACATATATATGTATACGTTAATATATATATGGATATGTTTGATAATATATATATATAAAGTATATATATAAGTATATATATGTACACGTATTTATATTTAAATGTTATTTGCTTTGAGATCGACTATCTCAAGCAATGATAATCAACTGATTATAATACTATATGCATATGACATTGAAGTCAATTCATCTTCATAGCTTGGTGACTGGACTTAGAGATGGTTACAACTATTCTTCATGAGCCACTTTTTATGCTCTTGTTGTCAATACTAAAAGAGAGTTTGAATCTACAAACTCTGCAACCTTTAGGTCGATAGTGAGAATAAGTCGACACCATTATGTATCATAGGCTTGGTCAAAAAAATTACCACGATTTTTTGTAACAAATCAAATAGTTGTTAATATATTGAAACAATTGGTGACTTTATCAAATCGATTTAATGTGTGAGTCAATACTCAACATAGACTTAGTTGATGCTTATGTTGGATGGCATACTCTTGTTATTGACTGTTTCTCTTGAGGATGAAACCATGCCACCTTTGTATTCTTTAACCATAGAAGTCTACTTTATGTTGAAAATCAAATTCTATCACATGGAGAGTTGATTTGGTCTCCAATTGTTATTAATATGAGGTTCGATTTGTTGATACTTGAGATGAGTCTTTGCTTAAATGCTCTCCACCTTTCAAGTTGTGTTAGTGGTGTTGCTACGCATGCTTGCTGCTATCAAAGTCATGCCTAAACTATAGGCAGTTTTGTTACCAGATTGCTATATAAATAGCAACAAGAGTTTATTTGTTTGGGACACATCATTGTTCTCTTCTATATGATATTTCTTGTGTAAAGAGACTCTGCATTTTAGAGTGCTTTTCTATCTGCAATATTCTATCAAAATAGTAAGGGAGAGCCTTGAGTTTAAGTGAGTTTTATTATCTTTTGAGGAGAAGTATTTTCCAACTTGAGAGTTAAGAGTTGAGAGAATCTGTTGGAGATAGTTGTTGTTCTAAAGGTGCTATGACTACAACTAGTTGAATTGGGAAGCTATAACATAGGCATGAGGATATTCTACTTTTGATTATTCTATTTTGAATGTGCTACGTCTTGATTGATTGAACTAGTCTTGTTGATGCTTGCATGTAGAGAAAAGCAATGTGTACTTTGAAAGAAAAGTAGAAACTATTTACTTTGTTTGTGCATTGTTTGTAAGTACTCCATGATAGGAGAGACTCTTTGTCTTGGGTATTATTATTATTATACTAGACAAGAGTAGATATAGGTAAAAGAGTATGTTTATCATAAGTATTGTTATTATACTAGATATGATCAAACACAGACAAGCTTATGGAACACTCAAAACTAGTAATTAATTATGCTAGATGGCTAGTAGATTACTCCTGGGAATGTTTTCCAGTGAAGGGAGGGAACTTGTACTTTTCTTATTGAGTTGTGTTACCTTAGGTTGTGTTAAAGAGATAGGTTATCCTAGGGAGTAGTTTGCTCATGGAGAGGGATTGCCTAGGCATAGATATAATGGCCTCAAGCCAAAACAAGCTTGCTACAGTGTAAGTGAATGGTAGACCTTCACTCGAAGTACTGAGTGAGAATAATTTGGCCAAAGTAGTGGGAATGTCCAAGAATCCACTGTAGATAGTGAGATAACCGAGACTCCATTGTTAGTTCACCATGTCTACTTAAATGCATGAAGGGTACCTTGCATAGGTTATAAATCCTAGTCATGTAGGGCATCCCACTAAGCTCAGAATGGTATGTCGTATAGGGTTACCCAACCAATACCTTCATCAAAGGGTAGGGCCATCTATCATTGTTTGATGTGCGAGGGACCGCATATGAGTCCGTGGTTGGCAAAAAAGCACTTGAGCAATGCTTCTCCTCCTCACCAGGTGACAAAGGACCAAGGTTTTGAAAGGTGGATTCCTGGACCATCTATATCTTATGTCACAAACTTGAAAGAAGCTATGTATGTAGTTTTGTACTTTCTTGGAGTATTTTACTTTGTGAAGTATTGTAATGGAATGTAAATCCTTATTGTAAGCTGTATAAAATCTTTGTTCATATATTTTCAATAAAGAGGAATTTTTTTTATTGCAATGGCTTATACATAGTTTATTTTTACTTGCACAATGAAAAATTAGGAAATTTACTTCAAGTGAATGCTTGGAATATTACAAAAGCTCAACCTGTGAAACTCTAGAATCCAATACATCATGAATAAACTTACTTTAGTTCTAAACCACAAGCCATATCATTTAATTGTGGTAGAATGTGGAGCCAAACATGATGATAGTTTAATATAATGCATGTCCTTCTTTTGAGCAATAAACCACATAACACTACTAAAAACACTTTCAAACCACCTCCAACAACTAGAATAAATACAAGATGATATTACAAATATACTACAACAAATAACAAAAATTTGTCACAATAGTTTCTAAATTCAAATTCTTAGACATGACATGATAGAGGTAAATACATTTAATTCTCACTAATATGCTAACCCTTTAGCCAACATATCTTTGTCACACATTTGACATCACACCTTTGAAATAAATGACAACATATGTTTAACAAAAAGTTTTCAAAGCACACTCAAATTCCCAAAACTTCAAGACTTAACATTTTTAGCTCAAAATGAAGAAGTTTGAAAAAAGACATCAAGCACCAACAAAGTTCTTATAACCTTGTTAAAGTTTGACATAACATTTGAAACTTCCCCCAATTTCCAACATAAAATACAACATATTTTTGATTGAAATGAAGAGGTTAGAAAACCTACATGGGGCCTTGACAAGGTTCTGAAAAAGGTTTTGAAACCTCCTTAAAGTACTAACTATAAAAACATTGAATTTTTTAAAGAGGTTAGAAAACCAACTTCAGGCATTGACAAGGTTATGAAAACCTTGTTGTCTCTCAACAAAGGTTCTAAAATCTCTACAAAAAGTCAATAAAAACCCTTAGTCTCTCAACATGTAGACCCATGCAAATACTTCTCAGCACCATCGAAGTTAACTTTAATCCAATATTGAAGAGGAGCTTGCAAAAACACACCATCCCTCAAAGATTTAGCTTTTTGCAAGGGCTGAGAGATGTCAAAAGGAAGGTTCCAGCACTCAACCACTAGCAAGTCATTATCTAAAACAAAAACCTTAGGACCAATATGCTTAACATGAACCACTTCCAAGGGAAAGTTCTCCTTAGTAGCTAAGAAAATATTGAAATAAAGAAGAAGAGGAGGAAGCACAACATTACAAAAATTATTATTATTTCTTTCCCATGATAAACCCTAAGCCACATTAGGCACAATAAGCAACCAAAGCAAGGATATCTCAAATTAATTATAAAAATATAAACACGTAGACCCATGAAAATCCTTCTCTTTCTTTGCTTTGGTTTCTTATTGTGCCTCATGTGGCTTGGGGTTTATGGTAGGAAAGAAATAATAGGATTTTTCATAATTCTAGGCTTCCCCCTCTTTAGCTTTGTTTCAAGACTTGCTCAACGATTAAGGAGAATTTTCTCTTGAAAGTGGTTAATGTTAAGCATGTTGGTCCTAAATTTTCTATTTCAGAGTATGACCTGTTGGTGGTCGAACATTGAAACCTTCCTTTTGAAATATCTCAACCCTTGAAAAAGGCTAAATATTTGAGGGATGGTGCATTTTGGCAAGATCCTCCTCAAGATTGGATTAAAGTTAACTTCAATGGTGCTGCTAAAGGAAATTCAGGATCTACTGGTTGTGGGGGAGTGTTATGTGATTCTTATGGTAGGTTTGTTTGTGTGGTGGTATTCCCTTTGTGAACCTAGAAAAACCACTTTATGGAAGCTTCAACAACTTATCATGTCCTAAATCTTGCTCAGGAAAGGCTTTAAGAGAATATGGTTGGAGGGTTGTTAAATATTGTCAATTGCCTTAATATGATTCAACCTTCTTCTTGGAACATTGATAATATTATAAAGGACTCCATTTCTATCCTTAACTCATTTGAGGAGTTTCATATCTCTCACATTTATCATGAAGCTAATGGCTTGGTTGATTGCCTAGCCAACATTAGGGTCTCTCATCTTTTCCTAAGCGATGGGATTCACATGACATTATTCCTATTGAAATTAAAAATCTCATCAAACATGATAAAAAATTACAACATGGTAGGAGTATTAGGACCTAGAGGGGCTTACTCATTACATGATAATGCCCTCATTAAGTTGAAAAGACAAGTATAGTTAGTTTGACCCCTATCCAGATAATGATGGTGGAGCTTATGGCAAGATTCTGCAAGTAAAGGCCATGATGACATATAGTCCTTATGATATTGTTTTGACACAAATTGTGGGTGTTTGTTTCTACCTCTTTCTATGCATATGGAGTTTTCCTTTTCCTTCGAGATAGTTTTGGGTGAGTTCTGCATTGAGTTTGTGCACAACCAACCATGGGGGTGATCGGTGTAGAGTGGAGCCTGTAACCTGTGAGGAGACTAAAGAGAATGAGTTGGTTTGGGATATCTTGGATAAAGGAGGAGTTAGTCCTTACATTCAAAGACTTCATGGGTTTGATTCCCAAATCTCACAGGTGTTCATCAATGGATAGAGTAATAGAGTATTGAGAGTCTTCGACATGGAGTTTAACATCACAAAATACCTCATTGCTAATATTACTGGTTTATCTTCAGATGGAATTTTTTTTTATAGAGAAAGGTTAGTGTCAAAATTAGCCTTGAAGATTTTCTTTAAAGGGAAGGAGAGGGAGGCTAAAGAAATTGGTTTGTAGAGGCTACAATAGACATTCCATCAAACCTATATTGGGAGGATGTGGTCATTGCAATAATGAGGTATTTTACTTTTGATGGAAGATTCTCTACAGTCTATGACTTTCATTTTATGCTTCTTAATCATTGTAGGCATAGAAAATTGGTTTCCTTCCCATACTATTTGTTTTTATATTTGGAGAATGGGATCAATGAATTCACAAAAACCCTAACAATCCTTTTCTACATGAGGGTTTAATATTGTTGATAATGGAATATGCAAAAGCATATAATGTGCGTGAAGCTCCTAAACTGGCCAAATCTTGCATAGGTAAGGTTGTATCCTTAGGTTATGAGACTAGTAATGACTTTGATGATAAGGATCAAGTGAATGAAGGGTCAGATTCTTTGGAAGATTATTCTGATCCCTAGGAGGAGTTTGATAAGCAGCTTAGGAAATAGTCTAAGAAGGATGCTTTGCCCTCCTAGTCATGGGGCTACTAGACAAATATGGAAGATGATGAGACTCTTTTTTTTGCTGCTAAGAATAAAGTTAAGAAGCCCAAATTTTTGAGCCTGTAATGGTTTATTCAAGAAATAATGGGGGCCAACATTCCAAAAAGGAGGAGCCATATGATCCTCTTGATGTTAAAAGGAAAATTTTGATGATGGAAGGTGCTAAATGGGTCAAGGGTAAGGGCTCTATGGTGAATAAAAACTAGAAGAGTGGTATGGATAAGGGCTAGGAAGTTATTATAGCAGTTGGGGCAATGAATGGCAAGGAGAAGGATTAGGGTGTTATTGCAGCTTTGGGAGAAAATCTTGAGAAGTTGATGGAACCGAATAAGGATTTTCAAGTGAATAGGGCTGGTAAGGAAATGGGTAGATTTTAGGGATAACTTTAAGAAACCCCCCCTCGGCAAAGGCGTAAAATCCTAGCGAATCTTAGCTAACTGCTATAATTTTCCTAGCGAATCTTAGCTAAGTGCTATAATTTTCCTAGCGAATCTTTCCTTTTATTTGAAAAAAATATTAATTTTCTTGGTGAATCTATGCACACTATTAAATTTTTTGTAAAATCCTAGTGAATCTTAATGAATAATTGGTAAATAATAATAATAAAAGTGGCGAATCCTAGCGAATAATCACTAAAAACATTAATTACAATGGAAAATCTCTCCTTTAAAAATTTTCATAGTTGGTCGGTGTAGTTCCCCATATTTTTTATTTTTGTAATATTGAAGTAGGGGCCCAGGGGTGGCAACAACCAGTGGGGTCAAGGGAAAGCAACCCTTGCAAGGGTCAAGGGGGTAGAGCCCCCTATGGGGGTCGAGGGGACAATGCCCCCTCACAGGGTCTAGGAACAATAGCCTCGACACACTCTTGTCGCGATACAGGCAGGGTCGAGGGGCAGATCCCCTCGCCACCAAGCATAAATTCACTATCGAAAATGCATTGGAGCACACACAGATTAAGTATTTTTTTGAAATATCACTTTAAAAATAATACTAAATGAAAAGTGAAATTGTTACCATTGATTAGCTTTTTAATCAGATGGTTGCAGGTTGATTCCGCAACCTAATATGCACGTTCCTTTTAAAAGGCTTATTGAGGCCCAAAATTTGTTTTGGGCCACATGATTAGATTTAATCATGTGGCCCAAAACAAATTTTTGGCCTCAATAAGCCTTTTAAAAGGCACGTGCATATTAGGTCGTGGAATCAACCTACAATCATTCAATTAAAAAGCTAATTGATGATTCAATGGCAATAAATAAAAGCCCTATTCAAGCCTAAAATATCCCTAAAATTAAACGGTAGTTTATTATTATTGGTGATACTGCCCAAAAATTAATGGTAGGAATATGATATTACTGGCGAAAATAATTAATATTTGTAATTACATTATAAACTCCTGGCGAACCAATTCCAATGATGCACTGTTTACATGGCGAATCAAATTCAATTTATTAGTCTAAAAAATAATGCATAGGTGAATTAATTGAGACAAAATTAATTTTTTGTAAAAACTTGGTGATTTAGTCTCCATTTTAGCTTGTACTAATTGCCATTTTTGGAGGTCCCGATTTTAATTTTTTGCCAATTGGTGAAGATTCACCACTAAAGTTTTCCCTGGTAGATTTAGATAAATCCCTTGTTGTCGCTAAGAAAAGGACTATGAAAAGTCTGGGTACCATTGGAAAAAGGTAAAGCTAAAACACATATTGCAGGTGACATACACTAGGAGGTTCAACTTGAGGGATCAAACAACTTACTCGATGAGACTATTAACTATGAGAAGGAGGATATTAGTGATGTCATGAGGATGGAAAAAGATGGGACTGGGTATATATATATATATATATATATAAATGGCTCTTTTTTGAAGTGAAACAGATAAACATCAAGTTAAGCTTGATGTCCAATATAAATGCAAGAATTATTAACAATAGTAAGATGGAGGTGACTATGTATAATCAAATCAAGGATATGAATGCAGTTCTTAATAGGGTTGCTGATGATGCAACAAAATTAAGGCAAGATCATGAATCCATAATAAATTCTCTTGAAGAGAAGATTAGTAAGATTCATGATGAATTGAAGACTCTGGTGCAAGTTAGTCAAGCTTCTCAACAAAATAATGTGCAGGGGCTGACTTTGTTGAATGAGAAAGCACATAGATGGATGTAAGGGTATGGAAACTAGTTCTAGCATTATAAAAAGGAGCAAGACAAAGAAAAGAATTGTAATTCCATCTCGGAAATTGGAAAAAGTTATCGAGATGCATGAGCAGGTCATTTATAGGGACTTGGAAGCAATGATGATCTTAAAGAACCTGCAATAGTTTCTCGTTGATGTTTGATTTTTTGTTTTTTATTTGTTGATGGTTTTCTACTAGCTTTGTAAAACTTCATCTTAGTGGAATCTTTTTTTTCTTTAGGGCTATTTGTTTTTCCTACTCTTGTCTTTTTAGCAGCTTGTTTCTTTTGTAAAGGGTTTCAGGGCCCCTTCAAAACCTTTTTATCTATTAATCAAAAACAATGTGTGAACAAGTCTAAATGTAGGCTTATATAGTGGTATAGAAAAAAATGAGACACAAAAAAATGGGGTGCCAACAATCTCTTAATAAAGGATGGATGTGTTTCTCACTTCTTAAGGGAAAATAGGGAGGGGACCTTCATTAGAGAGATGATGGCCCTATATTGGAGAATTAGGATATTTAATGTCCCTAATAAAAGGATGCTGGTTAAATAATTTTCCCTTATTAAAGAAAACATGGCCTTCCTTCAAGAAATGGAAATCGTGGAATCTAATATCCTATCTTTGTTGAGTTCTTTGTGATTGAGATTTAAGATTTTTGTGGTGGATGTATTAGTGGAATATGAAGGATTATGTATTCCTTAGAATCATTTGTATGTAACAATATATATAATAGTCCAAAATTGTAATCATATATGTTTCTTTTTCAAAGGGTTGTAGGAGGAACTTTTGGATTTTTTTTAAACATGTATGGCCTGAATATCTTATTGTTGAAATGTAGAGTGTGGGATGAAGTGTCCCCAGATATTTTTTATTCTAAAAATGTAGTATATTATTGTAGACATGTAAAAATGACTTAACACATATCACACATCCTAAATGACATTCTCTCATCATCGGTATCATTATCACCTAATACCACTGTATTTCACATCAATTACATCAAAAACCCTAATTTCCTCTATTAATTAAATAATATTTAATTATTTAATTAATTCACTATTTTATCACTTTGGACTAATTAAATAAATTTCATTTATTTAATAAAGTCCTAATTTAGCTTTATTCCTCTTGATTAATTAAATAAAATCAATTATTTAATTATGTCGCTAATTTACCCTATTTCCCTAAGTCAATTGAATTATTACCACTTAATAGTTTAATTAAATCACTTTCCCCTAAACTTGAAAAATTAAATAAATTAAATTCAAACATCATTCAAAAAGGTCAAAACAAACAAATACAACTTTGTTTGTAAAATTCAAACATGACTTGCACGTTCAACTCCAAAAATATTAAATAATTAATTATCCTCACCCACTTTCATAATTGAGAAAATTACGATCCTCAGATTACTCACTCTGATTGGCTGACTGATTCATCTATTTCTTAACTAATCCATCTATTCTTCAATCCCACAAAATGCTCAATCTATTTCTTCAATTCCACTGAACACTCAAATTGATTTCATCAATCACACCGATTATGTAATCAAAATCCATTGATTCTTCCAATCTAATTCCTCTCAACATCTTTCAACCGTTGATCAGGATATTCTACTACGTGATCCTAATCGTTCATTTCAAAACACAAAATCTATATAACAGTCATCTTCATCCTAAAAAATGATAGGAGAATTGACATCCTTTGCACAACAAAGTAATGCTGGAATTACAATTGATTTCTTGAAGAACTTTGACACACATCTTCGATCAACACACACACATTTGAAGCTTTTACAACACATCAATGGAGGCTTCACATTGATACAACGATCCAACATCACTGTGAATACACTTCGACATGGGATGGGTAACGATATTAGTTAATTGAATTCTTTGTATGTTCTTTTATTGCATTCTAAACTTTGAACATATTAAAACAAGCATTGAACATGGTTATCAAAATACAAATCCTTTAGACTTAGTGTGAATACTTTGACACTCTTTTGATATTTTCAATACACATTGACACACCATGCACACACATCAAAATTATATAATAGATCATACATATATATCTGCGACTAACAATTTAATTGCAACAAGTCAGCTTTAATAAAACTTAAAAATATTAGCAACTATCGGGTCAAATCTTAATAATTATCCACTGTGCATCCACATTGGTCGATCACAACTTATCTTGGACCCAAAACATAATGATCAAACACAAAAATATTTGAATAAATATTCCTTGAATATCCACACCACATTTTATCAACTGAGTCAACCCCAAAATACTGATAAACAAAAAAGTATCAACCGGATCTCCAAACTTACACATGACTTGGTACGAGGCACTAAGATTTCTAGATACCACAAGGAATACATTGATGGACCTTTTGTGAGATCCACAACTCAAAATAACAATTATAAATTTGCATGTGAATCGTTGAACACCAAATTGCCAGATGCTATGTTCTTCCTGACTGTCCTCAATTTTCCTATCAGTGTGAGAAAATGGTGTCATGTAGATCCAATTACTGACTAGGGTTTCCATCAATGACAACACCAAAGCATAATTGTAGTGTCTCTTGCCAACAATCTCCCCCTTTGGCATTGATGGCAACACTTAGTGAAAAATGACTAAGTGTCAGATCAAAACCAACATGAATTACACTGCCACTTCAAAACTTCAAAAAGAAACTACAATCTCGGCTCAGAAAAGAAACTCCCCCTATTATGACTATACATTTCTCCCCCTTTGACATCAATGGAGAAAATTGGGTAAACCGAAACAAAATTCCAAAACTATACAAGCATGAACTTGTAACTTACAAAGATTTGAAAACATCTACAAAATCTTGCTTCAACACTCTTAAATTTTCATCGCAAGCCTTTTTGAGACTCTCCAAAACTGTTATGTGACCACACATTTAATAAGATTGAGCTTCTGCAAATTCAAGATTCTCTAGGTCACTAATTGCCCAAACAACTTTCGCTTCCTTCAAAGCACTCACCATTATCTCAATCTTCAAACTAATTAGTCCTCTAAGTTTACTTACTCTCCCAAAAATCCTATCAGATTCATTCTTTAAACACCTTATTTTGTCAAGTAGAGATGTTACTTGACCTTCTTGTCGAGCAACACCACCAGCTAATGGATCAAAAGTATCAGAAATGATAGCCAATTGATTTTCAAGATCCTTCACCTTTTTCTCATTACCTTAAGTAAACTTGGACAAAATCAAACATGCCTTATAGGCCTTTCCAGATTTAGATATAGAACCTTGAATGTTCTTCATGTAGGTGGCTAATAGATTCTTATCCTTTGTAATCACTTCCTTCAACCAACTAAGTCTTTTACCATTAAAATATTTTTGCACTTTATCCTCAACAGATTTTTCAAGAGACTCAAATTGAGTACTTACAACATTTATGAGGTTCTTTAGCTCACCAGAAGAGGAACTAGACGGATCCTTCACATGAGTCGGCATGATCTTCTCTAGAACTCTGGATGCAAAACTTAGTAATTCACTATCCTCTATGTGAGACTTTAGAATCTTCTTGCTAGCCTTAGCTTGATCAATTGATGTGACCTTCATTATCTGAATTGGGGATAAAGTGGATAGATTGATTGAGCTTTCATCCAATTCAGGATCAAAATCTTCCTGTTCCATTAAATATTTCTTCACTTCCTTGGCAGTGTCTCTTGCCTCCACTCTGATTTCCTGAATTTTTTCTTCTTCAACCTTAGGTTCTACAAAGACTGTTTCCAAATTTCCTTTAGGCACTTCAACCTCTTCATTTTTCACCTCCTTCTCCTCAACTAATACCACCTTAGGAACATCAGTTTCCAAAGGTGTCTCTGTATTTTCCAAATTAGGAGGAATCTAAAAATCCTCAGCATCTGCATTCACTTCCTCATTTTCCAGAACATTTTCAGTATTCATTTCTTCAACATTAATCTTATTCTTTGATAGAAACTATTCCAGAATCTCCTTGGTTTCACCAATCATGAGTTTATTCACCCTTGTATTGCTCTTAAATTTCTTTTTATCCTTTTCAAGGAGTGAATTCATCTCCTCAATTGACATTTTTGAACATAAATCTGCAAGAATTCTCGTCCTTAGATTCTCTTTTTTTGTTCTAGCACTTAATCTTCTTGACTCCAAAATATCATATAGACTCTTTGGTAAGCCAGATATAATCTCAACAAGAACTTTATTGAAAATGTTCATATGTTTTATTATGGCTTCTTCAAGAATTCTTTGACTTGATTTATCAAAAGTTTCATACAGTTCACAGAGGGGCTTAAGATTACCGTCCTTGATAACTACATTCTCAACTTCCTCAACTGACATACCAGGTTTATCAACTTTTTCCTTCTTTGCTTTTTCTTCTTTTCCAGAAGATTTTCTCTTGTTTAGCTTGACAACTTGAGTTCCGTTAGCTTTCATTTCTCTCAAAACTTCTTTTGATTCTATTTCCTCATCTTCTGAAACAACTTCATATGTTCTTGTGATTTTATTCTTCTTCCTTTTACCAAAAGCCTTGTCTTGAGCTAGCTTCGCTGTAGGGGAATTCCTTGTAGATCTAGTGGGGGTAGAAGATGCTCCTGGACTAGAAAACTTTATTTTTTCTTTCTCTTTTGCTTCTTCTACCTCATCTCTCCTCCTTCTTGCTTCTTTCAAATCTTCTACAGGTAAGCCCATACTTTCTGCAAAAAATTCTACCTCTTTTCTTACTCTCCTAACTATCACCAATTTTTTCAATTCCTCATGAACCTGGATACTTTTCTCTACATAAGTTCTAAACCTCTCTTCTCCCTAATCCAAAGGTGAACTCTGCAAGTGTTCTACATAAATTTTGAGAATGTTCTCCTCTACTTCATATCCCATAGGAACGATCCATATTGTTCTAGGATCAACAGCTTCCATATGACATTGATCAATATCCACCATGAAGCAGATAGTATCTTTGTACCGTTCCACAATTGAAGTGGGAATTCTTTCCCTGGTATGCATTATATTCTGGAAATTTTTGAAGTATCCCTAGAGGGTAGTATTCTTGACCTGATGATCACCAATTCCAAACAACATGTTCCTTATCTGAACAACTACAGGCTCATCATTTTTCCAATGTACTTTTCCAACACCCAGAACCTCATCCATGAAATAGAAGAATAAACACAATAGAAGATTACCATATTTGAAAGTATTCTTCTTATCTTTCTTGATTTTACTCTGATTCTCCATCAACTAACTTCTGAGCAGCTCACACAAGTCATATTCTACATTTTTCTTTACCATTTCATAAGCTGCATAGATGGTTGTACCAGATACAAAATTATCTCAACTAGAATGGTATATCTTGTAGCCAATGACCATTGATGCAAATTTTACATCCACTTCAACAATATCTTCTATTGTCATTTCCCTTCTATCCCATTGCACACCTATTGCCTTTGTAACCTTCTCATTCTTCATGGATTTCAAGACTGGAAGTCTACCAGTGGAATTCAGACCCATGACTACACATATAGCCTATTTTGTGATCTTGAAGGGTATATTTAGCCACATGAACTCGACATGAACACAGCTCAAAATGTATCTAACCCATTCACTTTCCTCAAATATGGGAAATTTCACAAACTGTGTGAACTTCTTCTCTTCTAGGGTTTGAAATTCTAGCTTTACAATAAGATCCTCTTTAATTATATGATGGGAATATAGATTCATTATTTGAGAGCTTCCTAATTCTTCAATATTGGCATGCATATAAGCCCTAATATCTTTGTGTGCAATACTCCATATGGTACAGATGAAAATGCTCCTAAGGGATTGGTATCAACAGACTTATAAGGATGCCATTTGAATTTAGGACAAGGTCTGTCCTTAAACTCTACTACCAATGGATGGCCATGATTGCAAAATCACAAATTCATAGGCTTTTCGATAAATATCTTTTTGTCGGATTAGAGTTTAATCACAAAATCTTCTTCATGCTTGAATCTCTCCACAATTAAGCAAAGTTCACTCCAGGGCTCTTCAAACCACATTCCTCCAAAAATGAAAAGTGACAAGTGAAGGATGAAAATGTTCTTTTATCATTTGCACACCTAACCCTTCTTTCCACAATAAATTCCTTTACCCTAATTCATCTAATTACTCTATTTTCATGTACTGAGATAGACAATTCTTCTGTGGATCTCCAAAACTCTACAATACTACCTCCAATTGGGTTAAACAACATCTAAAGAGCATTGATCCACCTACTGGATTGGTCCACATTCCAGTATCAATTTCCTGTAGGGGGTTAAAGGATTTTTTTTTTGACAGCTCCCCCTAGGCCAAGGGCCTAAATCTAATTTCTGAAGGAATTACCAGAAGTAGATTCTGGTGATGACATATTTCCTTCAACAGAGGGATTCTTTTTTACCCATTTCTTTTGCATCTACCTTCTGATCACATCAGTAGTGACTTTACCTTTGCCCTTAACATCTTTCTGTGTATTCTGTCTTACCAGACCTCTTTTGTTCCAACATAATCTAGCAGTGTGGCCAAATTTGTTGCAGTTGTAGTACACAACACTTCTCTATCCAGACCAATTGTTCCACTAATTTTTTCTTGATCTGCATTGGTTGGACATATGCCCAAGTCTATTTCATGCATAACATCTAATATCTCTATGAAAGTTGTTCATCACATTTCTGCATTCATTGGACTTATGACCAAACTTGTTATAATTAAAGCACTGACCTGAGAATGATGGTCCACTTGTATTCATCCTACTCCTACACTGAGAAGCCATATCACCAAATTTGTTGCAAGAAAAACAATAACCATTGCATCTTTGAGCTTTTGGTTTTCTTATTGAATTCCTTCTAGCTCCATTCACCTAATTTCCTTGCCTGAATCTCCCTTGTCCGGATTTCTTTTGTCCAGATCCAAAAATTTCTCCTTTTTCATATCCAAGACCTCACCCATCACCATCAGTCCTTTGACCTTTAATAAGTTTATCAAGTTTAGTTGAACCGGATTTGAATTTCTCCTTGTACTAATTTGTAGTAGTAAGTTCATCTCTAAGATCATCAAGCTGTTTTTCAAGCACTTCCTCATTGTTTTTAGATTGTTCCAATTCATTGTCCAATCAACTGCATTGTTCAAATTTTTCTTTCAAGGATTGAGCAAGATTTTCTTCATTCTTCTTTCTATCTTCAATTTCGTTGGTCATTTTCATCATGATGGATTCCATCTCACGCTTTAGGGTAACATTTTCTCTGGAAAAATTTTCACACTCTTCTATTTTCTCCTTCAAGGCATGACTGAGTTGCTCATCTTCCATGCTTCTATTCTTCTACTTGAGTTGATGACACAATTCCTTTATTTTCTCCCTTGATTCATTGATTTTGTCTTTCAGTGACTGAATTAATTTTTCTGCACTCTCAATATTTTCTTGCAATTCCTGATTCTCAAATTTTAATTGGTCAAGATCATCCAGGGCCACCATAAGTTGCTATTGAAGACTGCTTGTATCCATTGAAAAAACTTTCCAAGATCTCCCCAAGCTGTTAGACTTCTTTCAAGGAACTAGCTATGATACCAATTTTTGGAAACAAGCAACACTGAGAGGGGGGGTGAATCAGTGTTCTGCAAAAAATAACTTTATTATTTTGATCATTAACCCACTTGAAACATTCAACCAAGAGAAATATACAAAAACAAAAAGAAAATAACCATAACACCATAAAACAAGGATTTTTACGTGGAAACCCTATTAGGGGAAAAACTATGGTGGATGGCCAATCCACAATATAGTTTGAGTATACTCAAAAAGAAGTCTACAATATGGGAATGCACTTGCATTCAAGCTCACTACCTAGAGCTCACTGCTCAAAATAGGAAGGCAAATTTCCTTACAGAGATTTGGATTAGATCCAAGAGAATGAACTAAAAGAATAGCATCTACAAATGCTTGATTACAGTTTTGGTTAGGCTCAGTTGTCGATCTTCTGTCCTTCTGATTGATACTGAACTTCTGCTCTACTCTGCTCTGACTCGCTCCACAAAATCTTTATTCACAAGTGAAACTATGCATAAAATTTCTCAAAAACTCTTCTAATATTCAAAATACACATTGACACACCATGCACAGAAATCAAAATGATATAATAGATCATACATATATATCTGTGACTAACAATTTAATCTCAACAAGTCAGCTTTAATAAAACTTAAAAATATTAGCAACTGTCAGCTCAAATTTTAATAAATATCCAATGCACATCCACAACCACAATGGTCAATCAAAACTTAGCTTGGACCCAAAACATAATGATCAAACACAAAAATATTTGAATAAACATTCCTTGAATATTCACACCACATTTTATCAATTGAGTCAGCCCCAAAATACTGATAAACAAAAAAGTATCAACCGAATCTCCAAACTTACACATGACTTGGTATGAAGCACTAAGATTTCCAAATAACACAAGAAATACACTAATTCACCTTTCGTGAGATCCACAACTCAAAATGACAACTAGAAATCTGCATGTGAATCATTGAACACCAAAGAAAAATTTTAGTGTCTCTTGCCAACAAGACCTTCTACAAAAATCATTCCATAACCAAGCCCTCTATATAGAGGTTGGTTTCCACAAAAATAAGGTCAAAAGAGTATTCATAGATAATGGTGTAGGTCTAAACATTGGTACTTTGAAATTTGTTAAACAACTAGGGTATTCTAATGATCTAATTGACAAGGGAAAAAACTTCACTATAAGGTCCTATGATGACCTTGAAAGAAATTCAGAAGGAACCATTAGGCTTCCTATATAGATAGGACCAACAACAATAGAAACAACATGTTAGGTGTTGGACCTTGACCTACCATATAACCTTCTTCTAGGATTCCCTTGGATTCATTCACTACAAATAGTTCCTTTGAAATTTCACCAGTGTCTAAAATTTCCTCACAAAGAAAGGAGGTTACATTATACGATGATCCTAAAACCTTCCACTACTATGCAAAATTGGAGGAGAAATATAACAAAATACAGTGAATACCTAGTAATGATATATCATTCAAATCCTCATATGTTGACCCATCCACACTACCATCAACCTCAACTAAACCCACATCAAGTGAACAACTAAAATCTGATCCTTAGATTCAAGTACTTGACAAGGGTAATGTAAACTATCATCTCAATGAAGCCTTTTTTATAAGAATGCTTCCCCTGGCACCAAAGGTTTATGGAGGGCTAAAGTAAATCAAACATGTTCAAGCAGTAACAATGGTAGTCAAACCCATGATCCTTACCAAGTGGGGGGATATGAAGGATGAGGAAATATTCAAAGAGGATCTCTTGTCAATGATCTACAAAGAAGAACAAGAAGAACCAGAACAACTACAACCCTTTCCAATCGATCCTAGTAGTAAAGAGTATCAGATGGCTAAACAAATGGGATACACTAGAAATGGTGGCCTTGGGTGACACAAACAAGGAAGATGGGAACCTATTATAGTAGAACAAAGAAATAAGAACATGGGACTAGGCTATGGTTTGATAGACGTGGTTACTCCAAACACTAGATGTGACTCTTTGGAGAAAGGAGCTCTTTCTACTGAAATTAAGACATTGGATACTTACCATCTAATAAACAATGATTTACTAATCAAGAATCTATTTGAAAGCTTTAGCATAACTATAGTCCTTACTTGACCTAGCAAGCCTATACTTAAAGATTGCACTTATGAAACAAACTTTAACGAGTATGAATGAGATTTCTTCACTGCTAGTAATGATGACCTAGATACCCAATGGGAGAATGATGCCTGAGCTATTTTGACCATTTCAACAACTTCTATAAGCTTTAGAGACAATGATGAAAACCTACCCCTCTGCTATCCATAGTTAATAGATTGGGACCAACAACATCATGTGCTAGTTTTGGATCAATTCTAGAACAATGAAGCTATTGCAGAGTTTATGGAAATTTGAACTGATATACCATCAGGAGATCATAAAGTAGGGTGTTCCATGGAACTCAAACAAGGAGCATATTTTGGAGGGGAGATTGTGTCCTCTAGTCACAAAATTGAAAAAGACAATGTAAAAATCAAAATGAGATCCCCTAGGGAAAACCATGATGTGGTTCTATCAGATCCTGAAAAGAGAAAAATAAAGGATGAGTCTAAAGGTGAAAACCTCTTTGAGGCACCTAAAGATGGAGGATTCAGTCTCTGTATTTCTGAATATCAAGAAAAGCTGACAATCCTAGTTGAAGAAGTTGAACCTATCAATGTTGGCACAACAAAAACACCCAAAGTCACATACCATGTAACATCGCTTGACCTTGAAGAAAAGGTGAACTTCTCAATGTTCATCAATGAAAGGAAAATAAACTTTGGATGGACATATGAAAACATGCCAAGGATAGATCCAACATTGGTCGTACACCATCTAGCTGTATTTCCTAGAGATAAACCCATCAAGAAGAAGCTATGGAAAATGTATCCCCAAATAGCACTTTTGGTAAAAGTAGAACTGAAGAAATTACTAGATGTGGGATTCATCAAATCAATCAATTATCCTAAATGGATATTGAATCTAGTACTAGTATCAAAGCCCACTGGGGGCATAAGAATCGACATGAACTTTTGAGATCTAAACAAGGCTTGCCCAAAAGATGACTTCCCTCTTTCAAGCATTGATACAGTTGTAGATCTAGCTACAAGACATGGAATGCTATCATTAATGGATGGATTCTTTGGATATAATGAGATAAAAAATATCCCCTAATGATCAGCATAAAACAACATTCACTTGTGCATGGGGGACCTTAAACTAGAATGTAGGGGAAACCTATTAGCGAGCAATGACTACAACCTTTCAAGATATGTTGTATACAACTATGGAAGATTATATGGATGACATACTAGAAAAGTCCATAAAAAGAGAAAACCATTTGGCCAACCTAGCTAAAGTGTTTGATAGGCTCGAACTGTACAACTTGAGGCTCAATCTGAAAAAATGTGTATTCAGAGTAACATCTGGAAAACTGCTAGGGTACATAGTATCAAGAAGAGGCATCAAAGTAGATCCTATAAAGGTAAAAGTGATATTAGAAATGCCTCCTCCAAATACATTGAAGCAACTAAGAAGTTTACAAGGGAAACTATAGTCCATTAGGTGATTCATCACACAATTGGAAAACAAGTGTCATTCATTCACCCATTTGTTACACAAAGAAATCACATTCAAGTGGGATGGGATATGTGATCAAGCATTTTGAAAAGTAAAAGAGTACCTACTTACTCCTCTAGTATTAATTCCACCTACTCCAAATAAAGAAATTATACTCTATGTGTCTATAACACAAGCAACATTAGGAGCTCTCCTAGCACAACTAGATGATAATAAAAAAGAAAGAGCGGTCTACTATATCAACCAAACACTGGTGGGCTACAAATTGAACTATTCACCTATAGAACGAGTGTGTCTCTCTGTCATATTTGTGGCACAGAAGTTGATACATTATATCTTGAATAGACAAGTCAAGTCGATCTCAAAAGTAGATCCACTAAAGTACCTATTGGAAAAAGTAGCTCTAACAAACAAGATCGCTAAATGGGTGATGATATTGAGCGAGTTTGACATAGAGTACATAGACATGAAATCCATCAAAGGATAGATCATAGAGATCAACTAGCAAAATAATCAATGGAAGATCACTAGCCTCTCACAATAAACTCCCCAAATGAAAGCATACTACTAACAAAACAAAAAAGGTGTTAGACCTTGTACTTTGATGGGTCCCACACTCAACACGATTCAGGAATAGGTATCTTATTTCTCACACCACAGGGAGATAATATACCTAAGGCATACATAATTTCTTTCTTGTGTATAAATAATATCTCATAATATGAAGCACTAATCACAGGACTCAAGATGGCCACCAAATGGAGGATAAAAGAACTGCAGATCTTCAGAGACTCTCAACTAGTAATCAGGCAATGGAATGATGAGTATCAAAAAAAGACGTCAAGTTGATGTCATATAAAAGAATGGTGGATAGTTTCAAACAATATTTTGTCACCATTACCTTTGAATAGGTTCCTCGAATCAATAAGAGAACAGTTGACACTATGGAAATTATAGGTTTGCTCCTCGACATTCCAAAGAACATTCCTAAGTACAAATTCCTTGTGGAGTAAATGCTCATACCGACATTCGATATCCCAAAATTAGAACTAGTGTGTGTTGTTGGTCCTAACTCATCATACCAGTACCAAGATACATTTGACTACATCCAACATGGTATCATACCTCTTGATTTAACAATGACCCAAAAGAAGACCTTTTCTTGTAGTACTTCCCGATTCATGATGCTAGGAGACACCTTATATCTTCGTAGTTTAGATGGTACTTTACTTCGATGTCTTCATGTAGAAGAAGAAAAACCACCTTACAAGAGGTACACGAAGGAATTTGTGAGTCCCACTCTAGTGGACCTAACTTGGTACAAAAATTACTAAGAACAGGGTACTATTGGCCCTCCATGGAACAATAATGTATTTAGTATTCCAGAAAATGTTGTCAGTGTCAACAACATAGTGACCTTGTTCATCCACCAGCATAGGATCTAAGACCTATCACAACACCATGGCCTTTTTCACAGTGAGGATTATACTCGGTAGGTAAG
Source organism: Sequoia sempervirens (assembly GCA_007258455.2). NCBI lineage: Eukaryota > Viridiplantae > Streptophyta > Pinopsida > Cupressales > Cupressaceae > Sequoia > Sequoia sempervirens. Next base: position 87,399,798 of record VDFB02000015.1, on the reverse strand, counting down.
ATCTCCCCCGCATCCTCAAATTGGCATAAGTTCATTATTATTGCAACTGAATACTTCACAAAGTGGATAGAAGCAATTCCATTAGCATACATCACAAGAAAACAAATATCCAAGTTCATCTTGAATTATCTAATCTATTGATATGGAATTCCCCAAACCATCATAATAAACAATAAAACCCCATTCAAAAACCAAGATGTCAAAGAGCTTTGTTCACAATTTTCTATCCAGTATAGATTCTCCATTCCCTACTAGCCCCAAGGAAATGGTAAGACTAGAGCATCTAACAAAACCATCCTGAAGATACTAAAAAAAAGTGTTAATGACAAAGATCATGATTGGCATCTAAAACTAAACCCATCCCTATGGGCTTACCAAACCAATATCCGTACACCTATAGGTGCCACACCTTTTTCCTTGGTCCATAGATTTGAAGTTGTCTTACTTATCGAAGTTGAAATCCCCTCATTGTGAATATCACTAAAAGGCATGGTAAAAAATGAAGAGTATTGTGTATCTAGATTGAATGAGTTGGAACTCCAAGATGAAAGGAATTTGAGTGTGTTAAATCATCTTTAGGTTTATCAGAATCAGCTCAAACAAAGCTACAATAAAAAGATAAAAAACATAAACTTTTAGGTTGATGACTTGGTACTCAAAGAGAATCAAAAGGTACAGCTGAATCAAAATGGCAAAGGTAAGTTTGAACACAATTGGTTAGGTCCACTCATCATCACAACAAGCTATGGATCTAGAGATTATCAATTGGATACTCCTAAAGGGGACCCTTTAGTCGAACCGCTAAACAACAACCATCTCAAAAAGTTCTATACTTGAAACATGTTAGAATATCACAACAAAAAAGATAAAAAAATAAAAAAATAAAAATCAAGAAAAATAGTAAAGAGAAATAAAATGTTCTTTAAGTGAAAACCACTTTGTAGTGCTTCTAGAATAGGTACTATAGTGAAAACCTAGCAAACATGCGCTATGTTTGAATATGACTTGCATCCTTATCTATCCACACTATTTGAAGCATCCACCCATTTGTGCCATAATAAAACATGTATCCAACCATGGCTCAATAAATGGTCAAGTATTCAACCTAGCTACACCAACATTTTGAAGGTAATATTGTCTTGAACTAGGGGCAACTTCCCAAAACTAGTAGCAGTTTGGATCCTCGTAAATCCCATCACATTCAAAAACTATCAAAATAAAAAACATCTAGAAAACAAACAAAAATATTTTTTTTTTTCAAAAAAAATCAAAATCCCAAGAACATGGTATGCTTTTGAGTCAACACCAATCGAACTACATGGTCTCTGCATGTACACCATAGGAAAGGCTTATCAAGCTCCCAAAGCATTAGGTTAGTCCCCTTAGGTGTCTATCATGCTTCCTTTTAACTTAGTCAAAAATTCAAAATTTAAAAACATTTGAAAAATAGAAAACGATAAAAAATGTGTTCTTATCAACCCAAGCGAACTACAAGCCTCTACGTGTACAACATAGGCAAGGCCTATCGTTGATGAGCCCCAAAGGCCCTAGGTTAGTCCCCTAAAGAAAACAAAAACAACATCAAATAAACCCAAAAAATCAAAAAGGTCAAACCTTGTTATCACTAACCACAATAAAAAATTTCATCCATAATAAACAAATCATCACACTCACCCTTTGGAAAGTGTTAAAAAAAAACAAAACAAACATCGAAATCAAAAATTCCAAAGTGAAGATCGAAATGATTAGACAAATATCAAGTGAAAATAATGCCTAAGTATAGACTACCATACCCTCTTGAAAATCATATCAACAATCCTAAACATGAGTTTTAATGGATAAAACGTTCCTATGATAGAAATCATCAATGGATTTCATCATGAAACATCAACAACAACTATGTAAAGTGATACTGCAACATTGTTTATCATTCTATAGTCTTATCTTTTTTATTTATCGGAATATTACATTCCTAGGATCTCTTAAGGATGTCCATAAGGATTTAGAGAAGAAGGAATGGTGGTATTAACTGTCAATTTTTGTTAGTTCTGTTTGTAAGATGTTTTTGTGATATTACCATGGAACTTGCTTTGTTTTGTGTATGGAAGTTGTTTTGAGACAATTTGTGTAGCAGTTGCATGATACATATTTCATACCTCTTTATGTAACTAGTCCAAATTTTTTTAACACAACTCAACCATATATCCTAACAGGGTTTTCGTATGTCTAGTATGAGAAAGAATATTCTTTGTATGTCGAGTCAAAGTCCATGCAATGGATACAAAGTCATCTTGGTTATTCATACCCTAGTGCATCATGTTTTTTTGATAACATCAAAAAGGATTGTTGAAAATACGAAGCCTCTACAAAGAAAAAAGAAAAATTCATCAAACTAACAAATATCAAATTTCTGTCCATCATCCAAAATTTCTTCTAACTAACAAACATCCATCCTGCATCATAATATCATTAGTATCACAAATAGTCTTACTGTCTGGCCGGAGGTGGGGATCTCTGATGATCTTAGCTGTAGTGAGGAGAAGGCTATGACATCACTAGCAGCTGATTTAGCTACCTCACTGATTGATCACTGTAATCGGTTGTACTAGTAGCTGAACTAGGCTAACTAAAGCAAGGGTATCTCCGTACTCTAGAATGGAAACCTCATACAAAGTCTGTCATGTCTCAATTCTGATGTAGGTTACTTTTGGCTTTGTGTGGATTTATTACATGTTTTGATGTGCCTGGTAGAACAATAATTAATATGATGATGTTTTGGCGTGGAAATAAATGAAAGTTTTTATTCAAATTATGAAAAGTTGAAAAGTATTGAATGCATTTTATTTTGAAAATGAAGAAAAATAGAGTAGAATAATTTTAATTAATGTAATGCAAAGTTTTATTTACATTTTAATATGATACTAATTCAATTATTGTTGTGTGCCTGAGTGCACTTGAGTTGCAGGAAGTCGAAGACCAAGGGTGTGATTAAGGAGAGGCAATTAGCTTCTTGACAGGACAAAGCAGGAAGACCTCTTGATTACACACACGCACTTAGTTTCATATAGACTGCATTTAGGAATGTCTAATTTATGTGTATTTGTTTTAAATTATTTGCAAATTAAGTAATAAATAGTAAATTAAATAGAATAAAGCATGGTAAAATAAAGGATTAAGCGTTAATTATAAGTTAATTATGGATTCTTGATTTAAATAATTATGCATGCTACTCTTCTTTTGTTTTGTGTTAAACTTGGAGTTTATTAGTTAAACATTAAGCTATAAGATATTTATTTAATTTTCATTGTTGAGTAAATATTTTCGAAATAGGATTTACAAGCAAGTAAATTGAAAATTATTATTAATTTTAAAATAGATTTCAAGATTAGGTTAGGGAAATTGTGAATGGAAAAGCAATTTTAAATAGGGAAGTGAGTCCTCGAGAAGGTTAACGGTTCTTGAAAATAATCTTGAAAACAAGCTCTACAATTTTGCTCTAATGGCTGCCAAGCAAATGCTGAATCTTTTAGAATGGTATGTTGAGAATTAAGCTTGGGTAAATATTGGAAAGATAGAGAGCGGGAAAAGAAATTGGAGAGAAGGAAGAAGCGGAGGCTTTCTCTGAGAAACCAGATTGAAAAGAGGCAAAAGAAGAAGCTGGCTGAAGAGCATCTTCAATCCTAGCTGGAAGCGTAATTTTCAGGTTCTCTACTCTTTATCCGCATCTCTTGTTGAAAAATACAAATACTTCTAAAGAAATTGAATGCAAATTGTTTGGATTGTATGAAATAGCAATGAAAATATGAGAAGATATGTCTCTTTCCTGTGAGTGCATTGAAAGTATTTGCACAATTTTACTTCTTTCAGAATTGGGGGTTTATCTTTTTTTTATTCTTTAATTACTGTGGTTCTTGAATTTGTTTCTCAATCTTTGAGCTATGATTTTTTAAATAAGTTTATATATATATATACACTTATATACACATATTCCTGTGCATATAAATTATATATATATATATATATGTATATAAATATAGTGAATATATTCCATTGACCCTGTGCACAGACCCTGTGTTTTAATTCGTAGAAGTTTTAGTTTTTTTTTTATACACTGGCATTGTAATTGGGGTAAGCCCCTGCCCCCTCCATAGAGGAAGGGGTTGCATTGTGGAGGGACAACGCCCTCCACAGGTTGCAGCTTGTGGAGGAGGCGCTGCCCCCTCACAAGCAGTGCCTTCCCCTATGGGGGAGGCGTCAGCCTCCTCAAGCTTTATTAGGCTACAAACTATGAATCCTTAAACCTATCAAAACTGTAATGTATAAAATCTTAGTTTGTGCTTTGGTAATACTGCTAGCTGCGATTTAAGTATAAATTGTATATGAATTTTTAAATATATACACAGCTATATATATATATATATAGGCAGTTGTAAATTATGTTCTCTTTTCCACAAAAATTGCACCCTCTATTAGTGGATTTACACAGATAGTAGATATGAATGAATATATATTTATATATATAAATATATAGATGTATATATAATTGGAAATATAACCACAATTTTATATACAAATTTATATATATATATATATATATATATATATATATATATATATATATATATATATTCGGGGCATAAATACATTGTAATTTACAAGAAAAATAATACTTTTTGCCATTAGATTCAATCAATAAATACAATCACAAGAACTATATATATATGATATAAAGAATATATATACACAGAGTGGAATGATGAATTTCTACATCTAAAAATTAAACTTAGGAAGGAGGTAGAATAAATTCTCTTAAATAACTATGTAAATTGAAGTTCATGTGAAATTCTGAAAATTTACATTGTTTTACTTTTCATAAATTACTATTTTTCTGAATACTGAAGCATTGTATGAGATCCCATGTTGCTTTTCTGAACTTAGTGAATACTTAAAATGCTATGTCAAGAGCTGAAGATGAACTTTATAGCAATTTTAGACTATTGAAAACACAATCAAAATTAGTGAATTTTCTGAAAAGAGTAGTTTTCTTGTTGTTGAAACTTTTAAAAATAATTACTAAGATCAAAATTAATTTAGAAAATAGAATTGGAACTGAATTTATTTTGCATGGTAAACTCACTTGAAAATTGTACAAGGGAAACTTTATTTACTGAATGCATGCATGAAAACTATTTTGTTAATTTTTGGAAATCCTTGGAAAATGTTGAAACTTCTTTGAAAACTAGAAATGTGTAAAACTTGAAAGTGAACTTAGATGCAGTTGCATTATTTACAGTATTTTGAGAACTTTCGGGACATGATGCCGAAGGTGGACCCATAGAGACGATAGTTTTACCTTTTCTAAAACTATCATTTATTTTATTTACACTTGGCCAAGCACTTGCACCATTGAAATAGATGGAATTAAAAGCCTAGAACTAAATGAATATAGGTCTCTGCCACCTCCTGTTTGCAAGAATTATGTAATTCTCATGTTAGGAATGCATATAGGCATCAGGCTTGCATTGAAAGTTCCCTCCTGCATTGTTGTTTCAGGTTTCTAGGCTCCTCGTGCAGGGCCGGGGATTTCTTCGAGTTAGGAAGAAACCCAAGGAAGCATTGTACTTCGTGGTTGGGTGGAAAATACGCCTTAATCACACTCTTGGCCCAACTTGCAAGAAGACCAGAGGTGTCATGACAGTTGAGGTTCAGAGATTTATTTGTTATAAATGCAATCATGTGTTATTTGGAATGGCTTGAGAAGCCCACTTGCAAATGTAATTTTATTTGTAATTCAGTATTGTAACATTGAAATAGATGTATTGAAAAGAAATATTTGATGTAACAATGAAATAGATGTACTGATTGAAAGTTAGTGATGTAATTGAAAACTTGAGCAAGTTTATGGAAACTCTTTGATATGCGAATGACAATCATATATGTATCTTTGCAATGATCCTATTGTTAATTAAATTTATTACTTTTACATACATGGAATGAGAATTTATTCAAATTTTATCCTTTTAGTATTCATGAAAAGATCATGACATATGCATCCTTTGTTTTACTATACTTGGAATATATTAAGTTTGGTAAAGTGTATGGCTAAATGAACATCAATTTTCGAGCGTTACATTTTGGTATCATAGCAGCAAGGTTCAACTCTTGGACCTATGCCTAATTATGCTTGATGTTATGTTTGGCTAGGGTAACCCTAATGGAGGGTCGGTATTATCAGAGGGAACGGGCAGGAGGATCCCGTGGTGATCCCAATGATAAGTTGGATAAGATTTTGGCCATACTAAGTAGGCAAGAGGCCAGGATTGATAACCTTGAGCAGGCAAGGTAAACTGGGCCAACAAGGCCTAAACTTGGTGAGAGTGAAAACATCAGGAATGAACCAAACGGAGAAAACCTTGAAGCTGAAAAGAATCAAAGTAAGCTAACTAAGGTAGCTGAGGAACTAGGTAAGGACCTCAAGAAGGTGGTGCCACCCAAGTTCGATGGTAAATCCTTTGGTGATGGGGCAGAAGCTTGGATTATTGAAATGGAAAGGTAATTTGCTCTTCGAAACCCTTCAGAGGAAAGTAAAGTAGAATGGGGATCCTAACAGCTCACTGGTGAAGCTGCTACATGGTGGGAGAATGAAAGGGTTGATAAACAATTTTTTCCTGGCAATGTAACATGGGAACAATTTTTGTAGATTTTCAGGAAGAGGTGGCTTCCGCAGTATTATTTTGATAAGAAAATGACAAAATTCCAGGTACTCATTCAGGGAGGAATGATAGTGATATAGTATTGCGAGAAATTCTCTCAATTGCTCAAGTACGTACCTCAATACCAACATGATGAGAGGTTTCGTATTTGAAAATTCATTTTGGGGCTTAGGCCTCAAATTGGAAATGAGGTGGATATGCATAGACCCGCTACCATGGATGAAGCCTTTGAATTGGCACTCTTGTAGGAACACAAAATGCAGTAGGTTGCAAACTATAAGAAAAGCAGGGAAGCCAAGTATGGAAATAAGAAGTTCCAAGGAAATCGCCAAGGAAACAATAACCAGGGAAATCAGAGTAATTAGGGCAGCCAGGGAAATAATAACAAGCAGATCAGAAATTTGAAAAGGGGTGGTAGTCCTCAGAATCGTAATGATGGAAACCAAAATAACAACAAGAGCGCTACCTTCAATAAGAAGAATGACAATAACAGGAGAGATTTTTCTTACAGGCCTAAGGCACCTCATGGGGGTTGTTATACTTGTGGTGGTGAGCATTATGCCAGTGTGTGCCCTCAGAGGGTTAAAAGGCAGAATAATAGGAATCAACATCATATTCATGCGACAGTTGACAATCGCCAAGTAGATTATCAATCCACTCCTATCCAGCTTTCGGGTAAACTTTTTGGAACTCCTGTTTCTATTTTGATTGATACTGGTGCCATTGATAGTTTTGTGGATCCTCGTGTTATATCTAAATTATCTGTTAGATCAGGCTATATGGAAAATTCATGGAAAGTTCAGTATGGGAACTGGGTAGAGAGGAAGGTAGAGCAATGCTTGTTTTGTAGTGAACTTGAACTCCCTAGTCTCAAAACGCAAGTTAATTTGTATGTAGCACCATTGGGATCTTATGATGTGATTTTAGGGATAAATTGGATTTCTGAACATAAGGCCCTTGTGGATTATGAAGATAAAACAATAAGGTGTCTTGATGATTGAGGTAATCATGTGGAGGTTAGTGGTGTAAAAAGGCCTCTGGAACTTAGGCAAGTTTCAGCCATGCAATTAAAGAAGGAAAACTAAAGGGGATGCACTATATATGCAATAAAGGTCAAGGACCTTGATGAGACAGAATCATCAATTGATGATCATCCCATTCTAAAAGAATTTGAGGATGTTTTTCCTAAAGAGCTAGTTGAGCTACCGCCTAAGCGTGTATTTGATTTTTCAATTGATTTGATACCGGGTGCAGAACCTCAATCCAAAGCCCCCTACATGATGAACACAATGGAGTTATATGAGCTAAACACCCAATTGGAGGAATTGTTGAAATGTGGATTCATTAGACCAAGTGTGTCACCTTGGGGAGCTCCTGTTATATTTGTGAAAAACAAGGATGGGACTTTGCGGTTATGCATTGATTACAAGATGCTTAAAAAGGTTACTATCAAGAATAAATACATGCTTCCCCGTATTGATGATTTGTTTGACCAACTAAAAGATGCCAAGGTATTCTCTAAAATAGATCTGAGATCGAGGTATCATCAGTTGAGGTTAAAGGATGAAGATATTCACAAGATTGCATTCAAAACAAGGTACGGGCACTACGAATTCACAGTGCTTCCGTTTGGGTTAACCAATGCCCCTGCAGCCTTCATGAATTTGATGAATAGTGTTTTTCAGGACTGCTTAGATAATTTTGTTTTAATCTTCCTTAATGATATCTTGATATATTCCAAGTCAGAGGAAGAACATGAGAAGCATTTGAGGATAGTATTGCAATGGTTGAGGGAACATAAGTTATATGGGAAAATGTCTAAATGTACCTTTTTTTGATATGAGGTGCATTATTTGGGACACATTATTTCAGCAGAAGGGATAGCTGTGGATCCAAATAAGATTAAGGCAATCTTAGATTGGCTAGCACCACAAAATGTTTCAGAAGTTCGAAGCTTTATGGGACTTGCAGGGTATTACAGGAGATTTGTGCAAGGGTTCTCGACAATAGCAGCACCCATTACCGCACTCCAGAAGAAGGGAAAGAAATTTGAGTGGAGTGACAAGTGTGAGAAAGCTTTTTAGTTGCTAAAAGAGAAGCTTACTTCTGCACCTATTCTAGTTGTGCTTGACCCAAATGGTCATTTTATAGTGATTACTGATGCATCAGGAGAGGGGGTAGGAGTCGTTCTCATGTAGGAAGGACAAGTGGTGGCATATGAATCAAGGAAGCTGAAACAACATGAGTTAAATTACACACCACATGACTTAGAGTTGGCAGCCATAGTTCATGCCCTTCAGATGTGGAGACACTATCTCTTGGGTAAGCCCTTTGAATTAAAAACTAATCATGCTGGATTACAGTACATCTTTACTCAACCCAACCTAAATGCTCATCAGAGGCGATGGTTGGAATTTTTGAGTGAATATGATTTTGGCATCGAGTACATTAAAGGGAAGGAAAACATGGTAGCAAATGCCTTGAGTAGGAGAAGACATCTAGCAGCCATGGTTACCGTAAAATCTAGTTTTAGAGAGCAAGTGGTTCAGGCTTTACCTGGGGATGAGTAGTATGAAAGGGTGAAACAAGCCCTAGAGCAGGATCCTTTAGATCGCAGATTTGTAGGATATGTATTTGAGTCTGATGGACTCTTGAGGTTCCAGGATCGTATGTATATTCCTAACTCTGTAGGGTTGAGAGAGTTGGTGCTAGAGGAATTCCATAATGTGCCTTACTCAGGACACCTTGGTGTGACTAAAATGGTTGAGGGACTCAAGCCTCTATACTTTTGGCCTGGACTCAAAAGAGATGTTATTGAATTTATAGCTCAATGTTTGGAATGCCAGTGAGTTAAGGCTGAGCATGTCCATCTGGCAGGACTTTGATATCCACACAGAGTGCTAGAGTATAAGTGGCAGGTGATAACTATGGATTTTATTCAGGAATTACCAATGTCTAGGAATCGACATGATACCATCCTAGTTGTGGTGGATAAATTAACTAAGGTAGCCCATTTCATTTGTGGGAACCTCAAGGATGGTTCATTGGTTTTGGCGAGGAAATTTGTTCAAGAAATTTTCTGACTGCATGGAGTGCCAAAAGTGATCATTTCAGATCGAGACACTTGGATGAATTCTAGATTTTGGACTACTCTGAATTCTTCCCTGGGAACTAAGTTAAATTTCAGTTCAGCATATCATCCTCAGACCGATGGTCAGACTAAGAGGGTGAACCAAATTGTGGAGGATCTCCTCCGAATTTATTGTATGGAGCAGCAACATAGATGGGAGGAGTATTTTCCTTTGGTGGAGTTTGCTTACAACAACTCCTACCATGCCTCTTTGGGTATGGCACCATTTGAGGCTCTCTATGGATGGAAATGTAGAACACCCATCAGTTTGGACAGGGTTGAGGATAGGATTGTGATTGGACTTGAAATGTTGAGGGAAATGGAAGACCAAATGAAGCTTATCAAAGAAAAGCTTAAGCAAGCTTCAGATCAACATAAGAGTTTTGCAGATAAGAATAGAACTTACAAATAATTCTCTGTGGACAGGGTTGAGGATAGGATTGTGATTGGACTTGAAATGTTGAGGGAAATGGAAGACCAAATGAAGCTTATCAAAGAAAAGCTTAAGCAAGCTTCAGATCAACATAAGAGTTTTGCAGATAAGAATAGAACTTACAAATAATTCTCTATAGGAGATAAGGTCTTTTTGAGAGTTCGGCCGCATAAGAGTTCAATCTCTTTGGCAAGAACTCAAAGCTTGCCCCTAGGTTTGTTGGACCTTTTGATGTCTTGGAGGTGATTAATCCGGTTGCTTACATGCTAGCTCTGCCACCAGCTCTATCCTGGATCCATAATGTTTTTCATGTTTCGGTGCTTAAGCCCTACCATCCAGATGTAGCTCATATTCTTGACTAGCATGCGTTGCAGGTACAGGGCCCAGGAATGATGCAGTTGGAGCCCGTCAGGATACTAGAAGAGCACAATGTTAAGTTGTAGAAAAGGGACATTATGTAGTATAGGGTCCAGTGGGACCAATACTCAAAGGATAATGCCACTTGGGAGAATGCTGAGGACATTGATAGAGCTTTTCCTCATTTGAGATCTTAGCATGTTTTTCTTTTCTTGCTTTTAGAAAATTATGATGCACTGATGCTTCAGATTCTGTTGTGTGGTTTGTAATAAGACATCGAACGATGTCTCTTCCTAGTGGGGAAGGATGTCACGTCTCAATTCTGATGTAGGTTAATTTTGGCTTTGTGTGGATTTATTACATGTTTTGATGTTCCTGGTAGAACAATAATTAATATGATGATGTTTTGGTGTGGAAATAAATGAAAGTATTTATTCAAATTATGAAAAGTTGAAAAGTATTGAATGTGTTTTATTTTGAAAATGAAGCAAAATAGAGTAGAAGCATTTTAATTAATGTAATGCAAAATTTATTTATATTTTAATATGATACTAATTCAATTATTGTTGTGTACTTGAGTGCACTTGAGTTGCAGGAAGTCGAAGACCAAGGGTGTGATTAAGGAGAGGTGATTAGCTTCTTGACAGGACAAAGCAGGAAGACCTCTCGATTACACACACACACACTTAGTTTCATATAGACTGCATTTAGGAATGTCTAATTTATGTGTGTTTGTTTTAAATTATTTGCAAATTAAGTAATACATAGTAAATTAAATAGAATAAAGCATGGTAAAATAAAGGATTAAGCGTTAATTATAAGTTAATTATGGATTCTTGATTTAAATAATTATGCATGCTACTCTTCTTTTGTTTTGTGTTAAACTTGGAGTTTATTAGTTAAACATTAAGTTGTAAGATATTTATTTAATTTTCATTGTTGAGTTAATATTTTTGAAATAGGATTTACATGCAAGTAAATTGAAAATTATTATTAATTTTAAAATAGATTTCAAGATTAGGTTAGGGAAATTGTGAATGGAAAAGCAATTTTAAATAGGGAAGTGAGTCCTCGAGAAGGTAACGGTTCTTGAAAATAATCTTGAAAACAAGCTCTACAATTTTGCTCTAATGGCTGCCAAGCAAATGCTGAATCTTTTAGAATGGTATGTTGAGAATTAAGCTTGGGTAAATATTGGAAAGATAGAGAGCGGGAAAAGCAATTGGAGAGAAGGAAGAAGCAGAGGCTTTCTCTGAGAAACCAGATTGAAAAGAGGCAAAAGAAGAAGCTGGCTGAAGAGCATCTTCAATCCCAGCTAGAAGCGTAATTTTCAAGTTCTCTACTCTTTATCCACATCTCTTGTTGAAAAATACAAATACTTCTAAAGAAATTGAATGCAAATTGTTTGGATTGTATGAAACAGCTGTGAAAATATGAGAAGATATGTCTCTTTCATGTGAGTGCATTGAAAGTATTTGCACAATTTTACTTCTTTCAGAATTGGGGGTTTATCTTTTTTTTACTCTTTAATTACTGTGGTTCTTGAATTTGTTTCTCAATCTTTGAGCTGTGATTCTGTAAATAAGTGTATATATATATATACTTATATACACATATTCCTGTGCATATAAATTATATATATATATATATATATATATATATAAATATATATAAATATAGTGAATATATTCCATCGACCTTGTGCGCAGACCCTGTGTTTTAATTCGTAGAAGTTTTTTTTTTTTTTTATACACTGGCATTGTAATTGGGGTAAGCCCCTACCCCCTCCATAGAGGAAGGGGCTGCGCTGTGGAGGGACAATGCCCTCCACAGGCTGTGGCCCGTGGAGGAGGCGCTGCCCCCTCACAGGCAGCGCCTTCCCCTATGGGGGAGGCGTCAGCCTCCTCAAGCTTTATTAGGTTGCGAACTATGAATCCTTAAACCTATCAAAACTGCAATGTATAAAATATTTGTCTGTGCTTTGGTAATACTGCTAGCTACGATTTAAGTATAAATTGTATATGAATTTTTAAATATATACATAGCTATATATATATATAGGAAGTTGTAAATTCTATTCTCTTTTCCACATAAATTGCACCCTCTATTAGTGGATTTACACAGGTAGTATATACGAATGAATATATATTTGTATATATAAATATACAGATGTATATATAATTGGAAATATAACCATAATTTTATATCCAATTATATATATATATATATACTTATTCGGGGCATAAATATCATTGTAATCTACAGGAAAAACAATACTTTCTACCATTAGATTCAAAAAGAAAATAGCTCAATAAATACAGTCAGCTTCAAGACCACTATATATATATATATACACAGAGTGGAATGATGAATTTATACATCTAAAAATTAAACTTAGGAAGGAGGTAGAATAAATTCTCTTAAATAACTGTGTAAATTGATGTTCATGTGAAATTCTGAAAATTTACATTGTTTTACTTTTCATAAATTACTATTTTTCTGAATACTGAAGCATTGTATGAGATCCCATGTTGCTTTTCTGAACTTGGTGAATACTTAAAATGCTATGTCAAGAGCTGAAGATGGACTTTATAGCAATTGTAGACTATTGAAAACACAGTTAAAATTAGTGAATTTTCTTAAAAGAGTAGTTTTCTTGTTGTTGAAACTTTTCAAAATAATTACTGAGATCAAAATTAATTTAGAAAATAGAATTGGAACTGAATTTATTTTGCATGGTAAACTCACTTGAAAATTGTACAAGGGAAACTTTATTTACTGAATGCATGCATGAAAACTATTTTGTTAATTTTTGGAAATCCTTGGAAAATGTTGAAACTTCTTTGAAAACTAGAAATGTGTAAAACTTGAAAGTGAACTTAGATGCAATTGCATTATTTACAGTATTTTGAGAACTTTCAGGACAGGATGTTGAAGGTGGACCCACAAAGACAATAGTTTTACCTTTTCTAAAACTATCATTTATTTTATTTACACTTGGCCAAGCACTTGAACCATTGAAATAGATAGAATTAAAAGCCTAGAACTAAATGAATATAGGTCTCTGCCACCTCCTGTTTGTAAGAATTATGTAATTCTCATGTTAGGAATGCATATAGGCATCAGGCTTGCATCGAGAGTTCCCTCCTGCATTGATTTTTCATGTTGCTAGGCTCCTTGTGCAGGGCCGGGGATTTCTTTGAGTTAGGAAGAAATATGGGGAAGCATTGTACTTCGTGGTTGGGTGGAAAAGGCGCCTTAATCACACTCTTGGAACAACTTGCAAGAAGACCAGAGGTGTCACGACAGCTAAGGTTCAGAGATTTATTATTTATAAATGCAATCATGTGTTATTTGGAATGGCTTGAGAAGCCCACTTGCAAATGTAATTTTATTTGTAATTCAATATTGTAACATTGAAATGGATGTATTGAAAAGAAATATTTGATGTAACAATGAAATAGATGTACTGATTGAATTTAGTGATGTAATTGAAAACTTGAGCAAGTTTATGGAAACTCTTTGATATGCAAATGGCAATCATATATGTATCTTGGCAATGATCCTATTGTTAATTAAATTTATTACTTTTGCATACATGGAATGAGAATTTATTCAAAATTTATCCTTTTAGTATTCATGGAAAGATCATGACATATGCATCCTTTGTTTTACTATACTTGGAATATATTAAGTTTGGTAAAGTGTATGGCTAAATGAAAATCAATTTTTGAGCATTACAAAGTCTGATAATAAGTAGCCTCTCTTATATACTGCTTTCACTTTGCTCCAAGAGAATCTTGCTTTGTCCTAAGGGTAACCCTCAATGGTAATATCCCAATCTAGGTGTCCTACTGTTGCCTAAAGCCATCTCTCTCTTGCATCATAGTGTCTCTCTCCACAATCAAGGTAACAACTTGCACCTCCACATACTATCACCGCACAACCTCTGCATCTTTGGTAGCTATCATTTGAGCTAATTGAACTACTCCATCCATAGGTAGAGGAGGAGGACTAGGTAATACTGGCTAAATCCTACTACATGGGATCATCATGTCCATCTTGCTACTCAACTTGTATTGCTTTGTCAAGTTTCTTGACAACAATTTGAACTTGTTGTCGCTCACCTCTATGATCGGTAACACCTGCTCTACACATAGGTGGCACAACGCCAACAAGATCTATAAACTAGAGAGGCACCTAACAAGCCCACCACTAATCATAATCAGGTGTGGTACTAGGATTTGAATGTCCAACATGCCATTTCCATCCAAAGGGGGCAAGTCTCCTAAACTCGGCCACTACTGCATCACAATCCACCTACAACACCCACACTTGCACCTCTCAGGTGGTCCTACCAAAATGAGCTTGTTAGGGAAAAACAACTTTGTCTCTCATTGAACTGGTGAAGTACCCAATCAGGTAGATATCTCTGGAGCAAAGAATGTACTCGGCTGATCAACCAACAAGTTTGTCTATAAAATGATAGCTGCTCCTGATAATCATGTCGTGCATCACAATCCAACCATGACCTCCAAACAAAACTAGGCATATCATCTATCCTGACCAGGCTAATTGTAATGTAGAAAATCACTGTATCTATAAGAGTAAGGATCCTTTGGATCTCGATCTAGGATACCATTGGGTCTAGTAATTGGGATGTGCTTCCACACCCATACATGAAGTGCACCAACAAAAATAGAGCTACCTCCATGATAAGCGACCTCATGCATATCTCTGTATAAATGACCAAGGAGGCACGAGCTCGATGCATATCTAGTACCATGGTTGAACATCTATTCGATACATACACCCCAACCAATTGGGAACTATATTCCTTGTCAATCAGGAACGACGGTCCTTGAGACCAAATCACATAAAACTAGTGAAATAGGATCCGCACTGCCAACAAAGGGAGACAAGTCTATCTTTGAATCCCAAACCCAAAGATTCCTAACACCAAGGACTCACCGCATAACATGTGTACCTTTTTGTACAAAATAAGTCACCAACTCTCCATGAATCAAAACACGGAGAATCCTCCATACATCCTCTAAGGTGATGGTGGCCTCACCGGTCAATAAGTGAAAAGATGATGTCTCAAAGTGCCATCTCTCGATGAGAGCGGTCTTCATCACTCTATGTCATCTAATCACTGGCATATAGCAAATGTTTTAAAGTCCAACAACATCTAGGATATCTCGCTCTAGCTCGTGAAAACCAGTGATCAAATCAAACAACTCATGCAGTCATCACTCTCTAGAGTAAAGTGGTTTGAGACTTGCCTACAAACATTCAACCCATGACATTGACAATTTTCTATGAAACATGAAACAAACATAAGATACAAATAAACTGACTCAAACTTCCAAAGATAGCAAAAGCGGTCAAAATAGTCAAAAGTAGACTTGCTTTTAACAAAAGTGGTAAAGAAACTCAAAAGCGGTAGAAACAACAAAAATGAACAATTATCTCAAAAGCGAACATATTTTGCAATGGCGGTCATTTCACATAAAGAAGGTCAAAAGTGAAAACTTAAAGGGAAGGAAAAAATAAAAGCAAATTTTTTTATCAAATGCAAACATTTTAATCAAGTGCATGCAAGAAAAGCAAAAGCAGTCCATTAAAAAATAGCAAAGGCAGCAAAAATGATGCAAAAGTGTACAAAACATAGAATTGTTGCTTATTCTTGAAAAGTTTTCATGCATTCATTACTCAAAAAGGAAAAAATGAAAACATGAAAGGAAAGGGTAGATATCGACACACCAACGCCTGCAGGTTGACCAAACTCATGAACCAAATCTGTGCAATGTGTGGCTCCTCAAATCCTCGCCATAGCTCCTCAACAATTAGAAAATTAAGAAATCCAGAGGTAAGAAAATACTAAAGGCTCAAAATGAAAATGAGGTAAATTAAACCCTAATTTTTTACCTAGGAAACCATCCTAGGTTGAAATTAGGAGCTCCTGGGAACATCTGGACTGTAACTGAGGGTCCTATAGGCTTAATTTTTCATCCTCTATGCATTTGAATTTAAATGAAACAATGCCACGAGCCCGAATTGAAGAATGAATTTTCCAACCAACCTCTTGAGGGGGTAGCCCGACATCCTACCATCATTCTGCTGATTTTTGGGGCACAATGGGGCATATAATTTTTTTAAAATATTGATCTTAACATCGAATTCTTTGAAACAAAGCAACCACTACTTTGTCTCACAGAGGGGCAAAATGTAAACATGTAAAAATGACCTAACACTTATCACACATCCTAAATGACATTTTCTTATCATCGACATCATTATCACCTAATACCATTGCATTTCACATCAATTACATCAAAAACCCTAATTTCCTCTATTAATTAAATAACCTTTAATTATTTAATTAATTCACTAATTTATCACTTTGGATTAATTAAATAAATTTCATTTATTTGATAAAGTCCTAATCTAGCTTTATTCCTCTTGATTAATTAAATAACATAAAATATTTAATTATGTCGCTAATTTACCCTATTTCCCTAAGTCAATTAAATTATTACCACTTAATAGTTTAATTAAATCACTTTTCCATAAACTTGAGTAATTAAATAAATTATTCAAACATCATATTAATTGATTAAATCAATTAAATAATTATCCTCGCCCACTTTTATAGTTGAGAAAATTATGATCCCCCAATTGCTCACTCTAATTGGCTGACTGATTCATCTATTTCCTAAGTAATCCATTTATTCTTCAATCCCACAAGAGGCTCATTCTATTTCCTCAATTCCACTTAACACTCAAATTGATTTCATTAATCACATTGATTACGTAATCAAAATCCATTGATTCTTCCAATCTAATTCCCCTCAACATCTTTCAACCATTGATCAGGATATTCTATACTATGCAATCCTGATTGTTCATTTCAAAACACAAAATCTATATAACAATCATCTTCATCCTAAAAAATGATTGGAGAATTGACATCCTTTGCACAACGAAGTAATGCTAAAATTACAATTGATTTCTTGAAGAACTTTGACACACATCTTCGATCAACACACACACATTTGAAGCTTTTGCAACACAAATTTAGGCTTCACATTGATACAACAATCCAACATCATTGCGAATACACTTTGAAACGAGATGGGTAATGATATTAGTTAATTGAATTCTTTGTATGTTCTTTTATTGCATTGCTTTAGTTCATCAAATTCAGTAATTTCATATCATTCATTTCATGAGTAATGGGCATGAATCTAAATATTTCATTTGAATTAGATTAATTTTTAATTCACCATGTTAGATATCCTTATTGCATTCTCAATTTCCCCCTTACAACAATTATAATAGGTGGGAACTTCAATGATATATCTAGATCATTTAATAAGTATGGTGGTTCAAGTAGAGTCTCAATCAGAGAGATTTTAAAGCTTTCATCCAAAGAAATCACTTTGGTGATATTACACTAAAAAGAGATTTTTTCTTGAAATAATAGAAGAAAATGTGTATTAAACATTATTGAGAGACTAGATTGTTTCCTAGTCTCCCCCAAATGGTTGTATTATGATTAGCTCTCAAAAAAATCCATTATTCTTATTTCTTTCTCTAATCATTACCCTATCAACCTCAAGTTCTCTATCGATTATCCTCACTTGAGAATCACTTGTGAACTTAAAATATCATACATTAAATAGTATAGGTTGCTTATAATGGTCATATAGTGGTGGACAACTCTCTCATCTTTGAAAAGCTTGCTTATGTATGGGTTTCATCTTAAAATAAAGAATATTAAGAAATGTGTCTTGTCTAGGAACAACAAGGTGTTTGGAAACACTTTTATAGAGAAATATTATTTATTATAGGACCTTGAATCTATTATCTCTAAATTCAATCTTAGAACTTAATGGATTATCTTTTAGAAAAATAATAGTCTTTATTTTATCATCAAGAGTTAAGTTTACATTAAAAAAATTGAGGGAGAAATATAGAGACAAATGGGTTTAGGAAAGTGGTAAGAAAAAATATTTTAATGTGACAACATTAGATCATCATTAAATTAATAATATATCTTCTATTTAGTCCTCGATAGAATCTATTTTGATTGCACCAAGTGATAAAGTGTTCAAAGCCATTTGATACTTTCAAACCTTGTTTGAAGCTTCAATGAAGGTTGATCCCATGGTGTAAAATCCTTTGTTAGATCATATATTTAATGTTTTTTATACTAAATATAGTAAGGCCTTAATGACCATTTTCAAAGGATGAGAATTAAATTATGCATTTATTCTTGAAAGTGATATAGCCCCTATCCTAGATTGCTTCTAAAAATCTTTCTATGAGTTTGATTATGAGAAGGTTCCTTTTAGGAATTTGTCTACCATAAGGTTGGGCATGTTGCTAGTTCTTTATTTTTTAGACATTAAAAGCCTTTATCTTATGGATTTCCTCATCATCCTTCTAATAAGATGTGTATCTATAAGAATGTTTCTAAGGAATGATGGGAGTTTCTTCAAAGAAATAATTGTGATTGTTTCTTTTCTAAGGACTAATTACCTCACATATGGAGATTATTCTCCTAGAATCTAGCAAAATCACCTTGGATGATGCAATTCCAAACCATTGGGAAGGTCCCTCCCTTAAGGTTATAACTCCTTTAGTAGAATTTGCATCTTTGGAGGGTTTTTCTATAGTTGGTAAATCTTAGTCCATACCATATCAATAACAAGAAAAACTAAAATATACTATGATAGCATTGGAAGAGGGAAAATGTTCATCCTCTCATAATAAGTTTAAGAATCTAAATTATGAATAGTTTTTCTCACAAATAATGGTGTTGAAAGTAGGTTTGAAACCTTGGGGGAATTTCTAATGAAGATCAATTTGGAAGCCTTTGTTGAAATGAACAAGACAACTGAGAGGGGAGGTGAATCATTTGTAGAAAATTAAACCTTCAAAAACCTCAACACTAATTAGATCCACAAGCATTCATTAAACCCTTATTCTGTTAGATTGATTAAACATGAAATGCCAATAACGAAAACTAAAATCACAACACCATACACTTGAGAACAACCGATTTACATGGAAAACCCAATGAGGGAAAAACCACGATGAGGATTAGCTCAAAATATAAATAATAGAAAAATTAGTACAAAGGGGATCACTACCAAAATAGGACACACTATCCAAAAAGGCTCACAACCAAATAAAGAATACAAGATAGAAGAAGAAAGTTACATAAAGAAAACACTTCTCAATGAAACAAAGAGTCCACCACAATTGCTCACACACTTTTGCAGTCTCACATGAAATATTTTGGATGCCTTCAACTCACTGCCTTTAGGAACCCTAACTTGAAGTTCACACTACTCTGCTCAAACTCACATCACACACACTTCATTCACATCACTCTTCACATCTATTTTTCTTATTATTTTTTTTTCCCTTGCATTAACACCATACATATTTATATCAAGCTCTACCTCAAAAATTTCCCCAATGTCGGTCATTAGCTGTTATACATTCAAATTCGAAATAGGTCGTCACCTAAACATTCTCGCGGTGGATACAAATGAAAGGTGACCTACATAAATCCTTAATTAGAACCCAAATAGAGCCCAAAACACTTCAACATGCTTACACAAGCCTCACATGTAGTGTTAAAAACAAGGTCGGCCAACACCCACGCAAAACACCATAAACATTAAGTACACGCTTCCTTAAATCAAGCTGAAATTTCCAAAAAACATAGTTCACTTGAACTCAATCCAGAACAATCCATGAACTACTTAAGATTCATCAAAAACTTCATCCAAGCTTGCATTGACAAATACTTTAACTCAGGACAACTGATAACCCTTATTTGCATACTGATAAATGAAACTCTCACTATACTACACAAAATCAATTAAAAACTTGAATACATAAAGCTAAAAGAATTATAAGAAACTTCCAAAATCTAAACTACCTGATTCCAACCAGTAGAGAAATACGAAGCAAATAAATTTCTCCCAGACAATAGAAAACACCACTGAACAATGATTGAAAAACCCAAATTCTGAATATAGCTCAACCTTTGTTAACCTTGAATAACCTATAAGATCCACATAGACATAACATCAACATTGAAAGAATGCATAGCACAATATCATAGCACATTATGAGAATTTACACAACATAGTTTACTCTGTTTATTAATTTTTCTCAAAAACACTTGGAAACCAAGTACCATAAGCATCAACTCATCTCATTAATTCATTCCAACTCATCTTAAGAGTCTACAACAAAATAATAGCTCCATGTACTCACAACACTTCCTCAAGGTCTCAACTACACATGCACAACCTATTTTCCTCTTTTCCACAATTTTATCAATATCCTCAACATCTTTATCCCATTGTTGACATCAATGACAACATCATTATTCTTGCAACAACCTCCCTCATGAAAAGTAAGAAAAAAGGAAGGGAAACAAAAGTAGATGGATTTTTTTTATCCTACTTTGGAAGAAACTAGTGTGGGCTCTTAATAGAGGATGGATGTTGTGAACGGGGATAAATGAGAAAGGTCAATCAAGAGGGAAAAAAAAAGGGTTAGATAAAATCATAAACCAAGACCCAATTAAAGGAATTACACCCATTACCAATGAGCTTGCAAGCTAGAATTGCATGAAATAAACAAGAAATTAAAGAAATTAACTAATATCAAACCCTACTTTTACCTCACCCAAGGATGGAAGTACTTACTCCATTATTGAATTATGATTTTGATATGTTGGATTACTCAATGCTTGCATGACCTAATTGTGCAAAATCTCAAAAGATGGCTATGGAAATCAAATTTCTATAGAGATCAAAATTGCAAAGAGAGAGGTCCTTTAGATGAAGGATGAAGCTTATTTTATATATTGAGGATATCTGATCGATGGTGGAGATAGAAAGATGAGATCAAATGCTAAGAATAAATTAAGACATGAGGAGCCATGCATGAAGAGGAGAGTTTCAGTTAACTGAAGCTCTTCCCTAAAATTTAGGAAGATATTTTAGGATATTTTGGAGGAAGATAAATTCAAATTTGAAATCAATTTGAATTTGAATTTGGGAATATTCCTTTTGGAGGGAATGTGCAAACTAAATGAATTTAATAATCCATTTAATTATTTTAAGAATATTAGCTAATTAAATAATTGAGAAATTATTTAATTATGAGAGGTAAAAGGAATAATAATTTTTAGTCAGGTGAATAAGAAGAAAATTAGAAATTAACTAAATAATGAAGATTATTTAATTAAGGTGGGGGATAGAAGAATATTAGAAAATTAATGAAAATAATAAAAAATATTTAATTAAGGCGGGAAAGAGGAAAAATGAATTTAAATAAATAATGAAAATTATTCAATTAAGGTGATAAAGGGAAAAATAACGAATTAATTAAATAATTAATATTATTTAATTAATAGAGGAAAATAGTTTAGTCAAATAATCAAAAATTATTTAATTAAAAGTCATGAAATAGAGATAATGAGTGACATTGATGAAGATGGTGAAGTACAAGAATGTGTGCTGCACTAGACAATTTTAGGTGTCTACATTTTGCCCCTCTTTGAGACAATATACCTGTTGGATTATTTCAAAGACATACTACTGATTTGGGAAAAATAGGATGAAATTATGATGCCCCACTATGTCCCAGTGGATGAAGAAATGATGGGAGGATGGTAGGCTGCCCCCTCGAGAGGTTGACCAAAAAAAATATTTTTCAGGTTGAGCTCACGACAGGAAGGGATAGGTCTAGTGAAGAAGGGGATGAAAAATATGGTCATGGTTGATGAAGAAACTTAATAGGAAGATTGGTGAAGGATGAAAATGGGATGTAGGGGGTGGGAGGGATGAAATCTAGGGTTTCAGGGTCTATATATGCTCATGGAGGTAATTCTCAATTCATTTGTACCCTCAAAGTTATAAATTTTAGAGCTATATTTGAGATTTTCCTAGTGAAATTGATGCAAAGATGGTTGTTGTTCCATGTGCTACACACCAAAATGATCATATTCCATAGTTCCAAAGGCTTGTTAGAGCACTAGGGCTAGTATGTATCTAACCCTTTCTTGTTTACACATAGTTATATGTGATTAATTATAGGCGAACTTAAGCAATCAAACACATCAAAGTAGAGTCAATGCTTTTGAACACCGACATAAAGTGTTTGAAACCTGAAGTGACACTTTTGATGGTGTCGCAATGCATTTGATGTGTCGTGTCACTTTTGATTTTTTGTTTGCACTTGATTGTTGCAATGCGACACATTTGAATAACAAATCACTTATGATTGATCAAAGTAAGACTTTTGAAAAAAGGTTCGCTTATGATTAAGATAAAATGACACTTTTGATATAAAGGTCACTTTTAATTCAGGATATGTACAATTATATTTTTTATCAAATTTTTAACAAATTGACATTGTAGGCATTATTCTTACAGGATGTACTTGACCCTATCCTATCATGGGGGTGATGACCTCTAGTTCTATATTGGATAGCGCATTTTAATGAGATGGATGTCAAGTTCTTGGTTGCTATTAGGTTTTATCATATGCATTGTAATGGTGCAAATTTGCACCCTAGGAAAATTCCCCATTTATTTACCGTTACCTTAGAAATTATGTATGATGATGCAAACTCGCCATCGCCAACTTATTTCATTTGTGTGGCCTTTTCCTTTTGTGTCAGTGGAGGAATGTTTGTCAGGGATGCATGCACACCATGTGGACATTCGTGTGCCGCACTTCCGTCTTGTCAAAATTCCTACCCCTGGAATCTATAGAGGTGTTACATTTCTAGCTGGCTACGAAGCTAACATCTTCTATCGACCCTTTACTGATGAAAAATGACTGGTTACCTCCATTTCAAGCATTCAAAGTCAATTCTTTCAATCCATGCAGATTTTTAATTCCTTCATGCAAACTCTCACTCTCTCAAGCTCATTCTTCAACTCTTCTTTATCATCTCTTGCTTCTTCATGATATTGCAAGCTCCCTTCTTGGACTCCATAGTGCTTTCTTGTTGCAACACCATTGTTTTTGTAGGGTATAAAAAGTTCCATCCTCTTGGAAAGGTATTGTGTGAACCAAGATCCTAGTACCTACAAAACACCAATAACACACTCATTAGAAGATTGAAATGCAAGTTAGAATCTAAGTTCCCCATGAAATCCATTCACAAAAGCTTAAATTAGGAAATGAGATGAAGAACACAATAAGAATGAAATAAAAAGAGATTGAATCCTAATTAAACAAGAAAAATCTTG
This sequence comes from Sequoia sempervirens, assembly GCA_007258455.2. Classification (NCBI taxonomy): domain Eukaryota; kingdom Viridiplantae; phylum Streptophyta; class Pinopsida; order Cupressales; family Cupressaceae; genus Sequoia; species Sequoia sempervirens. The sequence goes on along the minus strand of VDFB02000015.1, from coordinate 87,375,867 downwards.
ATCCCATGGGGGAATTGGTGCCGATTTGATATGAAAATTGGCCCTTTCCCAACTCCAATGTTGCAATGTTGATTGATGATGAAGAGTGATCCACTTTTTTGAAGATTCAATGAAGCTCCAAGATGAAAAACCTACAATAACCTAGATATGATTTGATAAAATAGATGAAAAAACTAAAGCTTGGGTATGGATTTGAGTATAGTAATTTTGCTCAAATTGTGGATGCTGAAATAAGGAAAGAGACCTCTTATTTATAGAATGACAAGTTGGAGAAATGCCCAAAATGAAGCAATGTGGGACTAACATTCAACCAATGGAAAGGTGCCACTTGTCAAGATGCATGGATGAAGGATTTGCACATTTTGATGAATGTGCCCATAAATGCATAAATTTGAAATTTGAAAATGGTGAAATGACATGTAAGAGGGAAAAGAAATGTATTAAATACCACTTGGCTCAATGTAAAGATGAAATAAATGTCTTGTTGGAAGGAAAAAGTCCACTTGGATTTGAATTAAAATTTGAGAGAATATTCCTTCATTATGCCATGTAGAGAGAAAATAGAGATTTAATAAATGGATTAAATCTATTTTCATGTGCAAGTGGCAAAAGCTAGAGGATGAGACATGAATTAGGATTAAATTAATTAAGGGTCAATTAATTTAATGAGAGATTAGATGATGTGACAAATTTGACTTAGATTTATAGGTTGATTTAAATCAAAGATGAGAAGAATGTGATTTTAGACTTAGTTGAATAAATATTTTGTTTTATTTAACTAAAGGGGATGATTGGTTAGCTTAAATTAAACAAGGTTTAATTTATTTAATTTAATAGATAGACCTTAGAGATTTAATCAAATAAAGGGAATTATTTAATTAAATATGGACATAGGGTTAATTAGTTCAGATAGATTGATTTAATTAACAAGAGAGAAAGACTTAATAGATAAAATGATTTATGTAATTAAGAGAGGAAAATTGATGAATTTAATCAAATAAGGGTATTCGATTAAATGGTTAGACTGAGGGATGATTTAGGATGAAATGGTGTTAATAATCAGGATCAAGTATGTCGATATATTTTCCATGTCTACAGGTATAGCTTCTTGTCATCTTCTCCTCTCAACCTTAAGTGCTAGGAAAAGAGGAGGTGATATTTCTCTTTTTATTTACTTATTTACATCACTATGTCTTATAGAGTAGCATCCAAGATACCTTTGCACTCTATTTGATAGTGTCTGAATGCATGCAAATGGAATGCTAGAATTAGACATAAAATATAGCTACATCAAACCAAATGAAAATGCAAACCTCAAAGAGTAAGAGTGGCATTTAGATGTGTTGGCTTGGATATGGTTGCTCTTAATCCAATAGCATGATAATGGACTCAATAGAAATTTTAGAAGCATAACCTTAGCATAAAATAATTCATGAAAATGGGATGGGAATCCTCTCATTTATAGAAATGAGAGGGGATAAATTAAGGGACAAGATTGATTGTTTGATGAAGGGATAGGATTGATTGAGAAGATAGGGTTGGATCAAGGTTGAGTGAAGAATTAGCCTTGTGACAAGTTTCACAAGAGGACAATAGGGGAAGAGTGAGGTTGGGATTGTGTAACAAGTTAGTGTTGGTAGGGTGAGATCTCACACATGTGTGAGAGGAGGTGAGAAAGAGGCTTATGACACTTGTCACTTGGTGGAAAGTTTGGGGGAGGTGTAGGAATTTAAAATTAGAGGATAATACTAATGAGGATTATGGATGAGGTTTAGATCAATTAATCAAAGATTAATTGATTTAATGAGGATGGGTTAAGTTAATAAACCAAGGGTTTAACTTGGGTGGAGTTAGAATTTGGAGAATGAGTTAATGAGGGTTAGGAAGTGGACAAGGTTAACTAATCAAGGATTAATTAACTTAGTGGGATTAGGGAATTTTAGAGGAAAGTGGGAAAAAGGTTAGCTTTAATTAAATAAATGTAGATTTATTTAATTAAAGGTGGTGGATAAAGGTAATGGGTAAATTATTTAACTAAATAATGAATATTTATTTAATTAATTATTAAAATAATGGAAGGGGTTATATTAAATAAATAACAAATATTTATTTAATTAAATATTATTTTAAGCTTCTATATTTTTCCCCTCTTTGAGATGATGTTGCGACTAAGAGAAGTAACATCATTTCAAATAAGAATAAAACATAGTGGGTAGGCAAGGGATAAGGACTAGTGGCACCAGATTGGCAAGGTCAATATTTTAGTCCTGGATGGAGGCTTTGCTCGGAGGGCATGGTCTGACGATGACCAACACTTTTTGCATGGGGGCTAGTTCTGCTAGCCTCAGTTTACAGGGATCTTCATGAGTTCACCTATCTACATGGCAGTGCACTCAGAGCAGGGGTCACACCCCTACATATCTGGGCATGGGAACCATCCCCGTGCTTCATCATCAAGTTGTTCTAGTTCCGATGGAGCCAGATAATCTAGTGGTCCGGCGATACAAAGGGGATATTTATTTTAATCATATAGGAAAACACGAGATTCCTCACTGGAGGAGGCTCCTTGATGATATGCGAGTGTTCATATGGCGGCCCTACCTTGGACAACTAGCCTAGTTTGATGATGTGCAGTAGTTATACTTTTCTCATTAGGACCAACTCATGCAGGGGCAAGAGCATACCATGTTGGAGATGTACCTGTACGTGGCTATTTTTTCTAAGACGACGACACCGAGCTCTTGGGGATGGTACATACCTTCCCACAAGGCAGTTCAGAGCTTTATGTAGTTGGTGGCCAGGTCGTGGCCATATGACCAGGGTCAGGAAAATCTTGGGACCACACAGGAATACCGAGATTGGTTCAGGCTGCCCCTAAGGTTGACTGTTCCAGGCACACCATCCGCTCAACAGAGAGCGAGAGGCAGGGGGAAGGATGAGGCCAAGGAGATAGGGATCGAGATTCGAGTAGTAGAGGACCAACACCAGGTCAGCCAGTCAAGGATTAGGATCCACATGACTAGCCACCCAGGGATCCATAGGTTGGAGAGCAGAGGTAGGAGCAAGATCTAGGGCACTAGGACCGACAAGAGCAGGATCCAGAACACCATGACAGGATCCTGACACCTCCCAAGGATGGAGAGCAGGATCAACCCCACGTGCAACCACCCCTACAACCAGATCCTAGAGATAGGTAGATTTTGCAGCTGCAGGCCCAGGTACATGCATTGACAACCGAGAGAGATTAGCCAGGGTAGAGCGGGATCAAGCCATTTTGTAGAGATAGGCCGCAGAGTTACAGGAAGCAATCGAGATGGGTCACTAACAACAGTTAGAGAGTATGGCTGCCTCTTCCTCCTGGAGCACAGTATCGCTTTAGTCATATAGGGAGGTCATTTGAGAGGCTGATTATTATAGCATGCACTACCACCAGGCCGTGCTGAGAGCAGGATGAGTTCCTGATTTTTCATAGAGGACCAGCCATAGACCTGCAGAGGGACATAGGGACAAAGTAGGTGGCGAGGGTAGCAGCCAATAGGGCTAGGCCTTCATTTTTATCAAAGACAAGATTATTTTTGTGCCCTTTGGGCTTGTTTTTGATAGCCCCATGGGCCGATTGTACTAATGTGTTTGATACTTGATCTGATTCTGTTTGTACCGTGACAATGTACATACTTTGATGATATATATGAGATGATGATTTTGATTCAATATGATATGTGATGCATTTATGGATGTCTTTACTTTCTATATGTTCATGTAATGATTCTATATGATGGTGTTTTATTTTTAGTATCTTTTTATGATGCACTTTTTAGGATGTATGCAAAATGTTATGATATGCATTATGCTTAGACTAACAGATCTATATTATGCAATGTGTGTAATTTCCTCATGTATGATATGCGTTTTATGATGTTATGGTAATGATGTGATGCTATGATGATGATGATATCTATTGATATGATATAATGGGTGCAAATGATATATAATGTGTATGTGATGGTGTAATGGATGTTTATATGTGTTATGTGATGGCGTAATGGATGATTATATGTGTTATGGGTTGATGCAAATGATGCTATGATAATGTATGATATGATGATGCAAATTTTTTATGATATTTATGTGATAAGTTTTTTTCGTGTTTATATATGATGGATGCTTATGTATAATTTATGTAATGCTTAGAATAACCAATCTATATGTATAGAAATTCAATACATGTTTTTATGGTATGATATGCAATGTGCAATATGCCGACGGTTTATGGATGCAATGATAATGATGATGAATAACTGTCATGGTACCATGTTAGTGCGAAGAGCAAGAGATAGAAGAAAGCAAGAGATTCGAAAAAGACATGAGATGATGATGATGGTTTGCTTGCCAAGGAGTTGAGATTTTCAAAGGGCCAATTACCTTATGTTTGATAACACACATAGGTACGATGCATCAAGGTATAAAGAACCAGGATGGCGTTGTACCTAGTGTGATGGACTTTGACTTGACAATCAGATAGGAGTATCTTTGTTCACACCTGACATACAAAATCCTTACTAGGATGCACCTCAAGTACTTCAAACATCTAAGACCAAAACATAGGAAGGAAAGCCTTCCTATGTGGTCAACAAGATATCTAAAACACCTTCCATACATACCTAATAAAGCAAGTATTCGCCAAGGTTATTTTAAAAATACATCCAACAAGAACACATATAAAAGATAATGATCATTTCCCCATTCCTATCTCTCTAAATCCTTTTGTTCAAGATATCATCGAGAGGTTCTTGGAATGAGTCCAATAAGATAAATCAATAGATCAATATAAAGCAAACAAACAAGCCAAATGTTCTTCAAGACTGCTAGCCAAGTCTAAACTACGGTGATGCCTGATGTTGATGTCCATTGTAGGAAAGATGCACCCTAGGGCATGACGATATCGGATGATTTGATATGGGAATGATTGGATGATAGGCTATTAACACAAAGAGTTGACCAACTTGTTTACTTACCGACCTAGATTTGAGACTTTGACGTTTGAGTTTTCACTTTTTGAACTGCCAGACTTGTTTTCGATTGTTTCACCAAAGGTTGAGGGTGATGATTTATTATTATGAGTGATGTTTATTGTGGGTGAAGGAAAAATGAGATGGATGGATTTTTCAAATATTTGGATGTTTTTGATGTTTTAACATGTTTTGAGGCTATTTTTTGGTATTTTTGAGATTTTTCAAATGTTTTGATTTTCAATTTTCTAATGTTTTGGGGTTTTCTAAGATTTTGACCAAGAGACTAACCTAAGGACATGTCCTAAGGGCCTCAGGGGTTGATCAATAGATTAGCATTGCCTACATTATACACGCAGAGACCACATAGTTTGACTAACACAAACTCAATTATCGATGAGATATGAACAAATGGATTGCCAATTTATTATAAAAAACTCCTAAAGGACTAACCTAAATGTCTCAGGGGATGATCAAAGATCAACCTTTCCTACATTCAAGGCTCAATGACCCACAGTTCGACAAGACGACTCTGTTTTTGACTTTTTTGACTGACTTTTTGACTTGTTTTTGGATTTTGATATGTTTGAATGTTTTGGGATTTTCTTGGTTTTATGAATGTTTTGGATTTTCTTGGTTTTTGATGTTTTGGATTTTTGTGGATTTTATGATGTTTTTGGATTTTCTGATGATTTTTTAATTTTTCGATGTTTTTTTATTTTTTTGATTTTTTGATGTTTTTGGATTTTATGATTTTGCGATGTTTTTGGATTTTCTAATTTTTAGGGACCTCAAGAACATACACGAATCTAATCCAATGAGAACATGCCCCTAGCGTGATGTAATAAACTACTCTGATGAAGGCAAGACAAACTATCCTTGAGAGTGGGATGAGTAGTACTAGGAGGGATCATGACATGAACACAGGACCAAGCTATGATGCATATGCCAAAAGGATGGGTGATGGATGAAGATATGGAATGCGATGGATGATGGAGGCTTGATGGAGGTATGATGCAGAAAAAGCTGTGAAGATCCTGGTGGATGGAAAGTGCTTATTTACAGAAGGCACTTGTTTTCCAAGTTTTCACCAAGGTACTTGCCCAAAGTGCCACCGAAGTGGTTTTCACTAGAGGACAATTTTTTTTTACTATTTTTTATCCTTTTTTTGATTTTTTTTGGATTTTGATTTTTTGATTTTTTTGTTGTCACCAAGACGCTTTTTTTCCAGGTTTTCATCAAGGTGACCATTTTTTTTAGGATATTTTCTAATTTTTTGGTATTTTTGGTTCTATACCTTGAAAGATTAGGCATAATTTTTTTTGAGATGGGAGTTGTTGATGGGCTCCTGCAGAGGTTCCCCTTCAGGTGTTGATAATTGATATGCCCCTGACTTGTAGCTCATTGTGATTATAAATGGTCCCAACCAGTTGGGCTCAAATTTTCCTTTGTTGTTTGGATTTGGGACGTTCTTCTGATTCTCCTTTAGGACAAGTTCTCCGACTTGGAAAGTCCTGCTTCTGATCTTCTTGTTATAGCTCCTCTTGAGTCTATTTTGATAGACTTGCAAATGATTTAAAGCATCTATACATCACTCATCTAGTAGCTCATTCAGTATTCTTCATCAATGATGAGGTTTTGCAGTGATATTCTCAGTGATGGGAGCTCGATCTTGATGTGAAATATGGATTTTGATTCGTAAACCAAGGAGAAGGGGGTGGTGCCGGTGGGTGTGTGGATGCTTGTTCAATAGGCCCAGAGCATGGGATTTAGCTATAGATGCCAATCACAACCTGCATCCTTGACTATCTTTTTGAGGATTTTTCAGAATGGTTTTATTGGTGGCTTCTACTTGGCCATTGCCTTGGGGATAGTACGAAGTGGAAAAATGATGTTGGATTTTGAATTTTTCACATAGGTCACAAACATCTTGATTCTTGAAAGGTGTCCCATTATCTAAGATAATAGCTTGGGGAACATCGTATTGACATATTAAGTAGTTCAGGACGAACTTTGATATCTGCTTTACAGTTATGCATGTCATGGGGATGGCTTCCACCCACTTGGTAAAGTACTCAATGGTGGTTATGATGAACTTGTGGCCATTGGATGAGGTGGGAGTTATTTTTCCAATGAGATCAAGCCCCCACTATGAAAAGGGCCATGGTTTGACAATAGGATGAAGCTCTTGAGTTAGAGCATGGATGAGGTCCCCATGCTGTTGACATTGTAAGCACTTTTTGACGTAGTCATGTACTTCTCTTTCCATTGTAGGCCAATAATACCCCATCCTCGGCAATTTCTTGGCCATGGTCATTCTACTTGAGTGTGAATCACAAATATCATTATGCACCTCAGTTAAAGAAATTAATGCCTCCTCAACATTTAGTCAGCGTAATAAGGTTCCTTCTATGCTCCTACGGTAAAGGGTGTTTCCTAGGATGACAAACCAGGATGTTTTCTTGACAAAGGTTCTTTTTAGGCTTGAGGGTAAGTCAGTAGGTAGGACACCTATTCGCATGTAGGTATAAATGTCATGGTACCAGGGATCACTAGGTCCAATGATTTCACACACAAATTCTGACTCTGGTATCTCGAATGCAGGCACGAGAAGCTACTCTACCAAGAATTCATGTTTTGGGATGTTGCAAGGGATTTCCAATAGGGATCCAATCATTGCCATGGCGTTTGCTGCTCTGTTGTTTGCTCTAGGAATCTACTCAAATGTGATATCAATGAATGATTCTTTGAGGCTCTCTACCAACTTTTTGTATGGAGTCAGTTTATCATCCTTTGTTTGGTACTCATCATTCACTTGATTTATTATCAACTGGGAGTCTCCATACACTTTGAGGGTCATGATATGCCACTGTACTACTATTCTAAGACCTATGGTTAAAGCCTCATATTCTGCAATGTTGTTAGTACAGGGGAATTCCAATTTGTAGGATCTAGGTATACAGTCCCCCTATGGGGTATTAAAGAAGACATGAACTCCTAATCCATGCTGCATGTAGGAACCATCAAAGTAGAGTTTTCAATGGTCGACTATACTGAGATTGAAGATGGATTCATCTAGAAACTCTGATATGAGTGGATTCTCTAAATACATGGGTGCCTCTGCTAGCTAATCTACAATCACTTGGCCTTTGATTGCTTTTCATTCCATGTACTCAATGTTGTATTTAGATAGAATAATGAACCACTTGGCCATTCTTCCTGTGAGCATTTCCTTTGACAGTAGGTACTTTAGGGGATTGATCTTGGAAATGAGTTTGATTTTTGTGTGCCAACATGTAATGTCTGAATTTCTATGAAGAAAATGCTACTGCTAGACATGCTTTTTTGATGAATGATTAGTTTAACTCATGCCTAACCATTGTGTGGCTAATGTAATAGATGGCCCTTTTTGTCCCATTTTCATTGTGCTGAGCTAGGAGATCTCCAAGGGCTGTTGTTGTTGCTGACACATGGAGGATTAATGGATTTCTTGGGATATGTGGCATGAGGACCGGAGGTGTGAGTAGATATTCTTTGATTTTTTTGAAGGATTCCTCACACTTGTCATCCCATTTGTACGCTACTCCCTTGTGAAGTAGGTGAGAATAAGAGATTTTCTTGTCTACCAGTTGTGCTATGAATCTATGGATGGATTGAAGCTTGCCTTGGAGGCCTCTCAACTATTTCAATGTTTTGGGTGCTTCCATCTCAAGTATTTCTTTTACCTTTGTTGGATCTATTTCAATACCCCTCATTGACACTATGTATCCCAGTAGCTTTCCTGGTTGTACGCCGAAGACACACTTCTTTAGATTTAAATGGACCTTGTATTCCTCTAGCCCATCGAAAATAGCACTCAAGGTTGCTATGTGATCTCTCCTCTTCCTGGATTTTAGTATGTTATCAACATAATCTTCGACAGTTTTGTGAATCATGTCATGGAAGATTAGCATCATGGATCTTTGGTAGGTGGCCCCAACATTCTTTAGACCAAATGGCATCATATTCCAGCAGTAGGTCCCCCATGGACAAGTGAAGGCCATTTTGTGTTGGTCTTCTTTAGCAATCATTATTTAGTTGTGCCTAGAGAAACCGTCCATTAAAGAAAGCATTTCATGTCCCATTGTCATGTCTACAATCATGACAATGTTAGGCAATGGGAAACCATCTTTTAGAGATGCTTTTTTTAGATCTCTAAAATTTGTGTAGATTCAGATGCCTCCATAAGGTTTTGAAAAATGAACTAGATTTGACACCCATTCTAGATAGTCTATTGGCCATTTGAATCCTGCATCTAGTAGTTTCTTCAATTCCATATTGACCAATAAAGCAATTTGAGGATGCATTTTCCTGAGTTTTTGTCTAATAGGGTTTTCTTTAGGATACATTGCTAGATGATGGACCACAATCTCTGGATCAAGCCTGGGCATGTCCACATAGCTCCATGCAAAGTTAACTTTACACTCTCTTAAAAAGGAAGCTAGGAGCTCTTTCTCTTCTGACAACAATGACTTTGCATAGAATGTGATGTGTAGGGTCTCCTCTATTCCCAAGTTAACCGGATTGCATTTTTCAGCTAGGACCGCTGATTTGTCCTAATGTAAACCTCTGAGAGGAAGATTGAATCCCCCAGCCTCAAGTGCCTCAGGGAGGATTTCACCATTGGATGCATCCTTTCTTTTTACTATTTTTGGTTTGGAGAGTGCCACAGTGTGGTTTTCACTCAAGGACCTAGAGATTATTCTCAGTTTTTTGCTTTTGCGACTGAGGGCTTCAATCATTTCCCCATAGTATGCATGTGTATCCAACTTGATGATGAATCTTGCTTTGTGATCCCCACTTGGAATATTATCCTACATTCCCATGAATTCTGAGAGCACCTCATCATTTTCGAATGTGTCAAGAATTGGTGGTCTTGTTGGTCATAATCAATGAGTTGGGGGTAAACTAGGCATATTTCATGGTTTTGATGATCAATGGACTCAAATGACATAGTGCTAATCATGAGAAGGGTGGTTTCCTCGAAAAGAATAGGTAGGTTGGTTATGGGATCTTCGTCATCACTACTACTACAAACATCAGCTCTGTCAAATGTGAAGTTGTCTATGACTCGACCTATAGATACAGGTAAACAAAGCTCAGTTGCTAATCGCTGAGGAGTTTTGATCTTCCTAATTGGAGGATTCTGGCCACGTATGGTTATACTTAGAGGGGTACATCCAAGGCCAAGATTTATCATTCGCATCTCTGGAATGATGGGTATTAGAATCCCATTGTCATTTTTCCCCAATTTCTGGTTTCTATCATAGCCCATTGAGAGCATCATTTGCAAGCCTTTGCTAATGTCATCCATTGGTAGATCAGCTCCTGGTCTATTGTCTTGATATAGGAGATGGGATAGATCCCCCTCTACTACTTCTCGTCTGAGATCTCCCTAACTTTTGAAGTTGGAATATCCTTTTTGGGATGTGGAGGCTTCATTTGATTGTGGTCGTCCTCGTGATCTGGGAGATTGTGGTAACTCTCCTAACAAAAAAGCATTTTTGGGAATTGTATAGTTTTTGCAACCATTTTCCTAGATGATGACTTTGATATCAAAGATGGTGGGAGTGGAAGGTGTCTTTGTCACATAAGTGGAAGCAAGAGTGGCTGGATCAATGTATGGTGTTGATGGGCCTTCATCATTTTTAGGCACTTGAGGAAATTTGTAGTATTTTGCCTCTAAGTTCTTGCAGTAAGAGAATGGTTCAGGATCTCCATGGATGGTGACCTATTGTCCTTCATATGTGAATTTGACACATTGATGGAAGGTTGATGCTATTGCTTACATTGCATGGATCCACGGACATCCTAAGAGAATGTTATAAGGCAAGTCGAGGTGCAAGACCTAATAGGTGGTTTCCATGATAGCTGGACCTACTTGAATAGGGAGTTGAATTGTGCCTTGGGACACTCTCTCTTGATCATCATACACCTTGATTGTAATACCTTTTCCTTTATTGATGGAATCCTCTGAGATTTTTAGGTTCTTAATGAGCTTGAGGGAACAAATATTCAAACCTGCACCTCCATCCACCAATACCTGCTTGAATTTATTTTTATGCACTAGGACCTCTAAATGGAGTGCACGGTTGTGAGATGGTTGAGCAGGAAAATATTGATTAGAGAACGTAAGGAGATTCAGAGTGATTATGTTTCCGACCATAGCTTGGAATTGTTCCTTATTGAGATCTGCGGAGATAGTGGATGAAGCCAATGCTTCCTCAAGGATTTTCTTGTGGGCAGATGAAATTTTTAGCAACTCCATGATGGAGATTTGTGCTGGGGTTCTTTTTAGCTGATCAAGGAAATTATAGCTGTTGAGAAAAGATCTTGGGTTGGACGCGGGTGCTCTGTTTGGCTGAGATGACCCTACAATGGTGATTTTGCCGCCTCTTATGGTGACTCCACAATCAGCATGGGTGCCTTTGATGGTGATGGTAGCACAATATTCATCTCATAATGTGATGAAATGGTCGTACACATGATTCATGCACTTGAAGGTACCTTTCCCCTTATCAGTGTTATTGTTCCCTTTGTTGTTATAGTTAGGCATTAGATTCGTGTATATTTTGAGATTTTGATTTCCTGCTGGTTGTTCCACATTTATGATTTTTTGATCAATGAGGTCTTGGATTAGGTTTTTCAATCTCATCAACTATTAGTGGTGTGCCCTTTGATTTTTTGGAAGTCACAGAGCTGATTTTCATTGTACCAAGGTGGTTTCACATCTGGTTCCTAGTAATTCTCATAGGTGGGAGCCTTGATGAGGTTTTCATTTATCAATTTCTTCATGATGACCTTGAGTGGTTCCCCAAGGGAAATGTACTTCTGCTTGGTGGAATTTTTGTATCGTTGGGGTGGTCCCCTTTGATCGTTGACATTGTTGATTGCTTGCTTGATTGTTTGGTTGTTGTGTTTTTGTATTATCTTGATGATTGTTTTGATGGTGGTTTTGGGGTTGTTGTTGGGGTGTTGGTGTGTTTTGTCGAGGTGCACTAATGACAACTTTGGCATTGAAAACACCATCGTTGGTAATGTTTTTGTTTCTTTCCCATGTACGAGGTTTGTCATTATAAGTTGTAGATGGGTAGTTGCTTTGTTGATCAGGATATACTTGTGTCGTTGGTTGTGTATCAAGGGCTCGTTCAATGTTAAGCTCCTTGGAGATCAATTGATCATATGTGGTGATCCCTTGGACTTTGAGATGGAAAGCCAAGGCACCGTCGAGGTTGGAGATGATAGTGCACACTTTTTTCTCTTCAAGAATGGCCCATTTGCTCTGATTGACCTTGGATCACCATCATTGTAGGAATGAAGCATATGATTCATTCTTTCCTTGTTTCAGAGCTGATCGTTCCTCTAGAATGACATCCATTGCAATGTTGAATGCGTAATTTTTGATGAATGCATCTACGATCTCTTGGAACTTTTTAATGTTTGGAGGAAGGGGGAGAACCACTCCATGGCTTGGCCTTCCAAACTTCTAGGGAATAGGTACATCAGATAGGTATTGTCATATGGACTTCCATGAAATGAACCTAGAATTCCCTGATGTGATCTTCAGGGTTTCCCGTCCCATGATATTTGTCAAATTTGGGAATCACAAATACCTTTGGGAATGGTTTCATTTCCAAGCTTCCATCAAATGGATAAGGACACAAGTTGCTAGGTGTTTTTGTGGTCTTCCCTGACTGAAGATCAAACACTTGTTGCAAGAGCAACTTGATTTGTGCTGATACATCATCTTGTAGATCAGGGGGTGGAACAAATGTGTTTTGGAAAGGTGGAGGTGTTTGGGGGATGGGTGGATTGGTTGGTATGTTGATGGATGGTGTTTGCGTGTGTTGTGCTAAATATTCCTATAATTGCTGCTATACCAACAATGCTTGTTGTTGGTCCTATTGTTGTTGTGCTATTAAGGCCTATTGTTGACCTTGTTGTTGCTATTGTTGCACTAACAATGCATGTTGTTGAGATACTAGTTGGGCTACTTCTTGCTACTCTTGGTATTGCTTTAGTGCTTGCTGATATGCTTGTTATTGTGCGAGATATTGTGCTTGTGCTTGGTATTGGGATTGCACCTAAGCTTGAGCTTGTGCTTGAGCTTGTGCTTGGGCTTGAGCTTGTGATTAAGCTTGGGCTTGAGCTTGTGATTGAGCTTGTGCTTGTGCTTGTGCTTGGGAAGCTTCTTCTTGTTTTTGTTGTTACAATAAGACTTGGGCTTGAGCAACCTGCTATTCTTGTGCTTGTAATGCGGCTTGGGTAGCTTGAGTATCTTAAGCAGCTTGCTGAGCAGCTAGTTGTGTGGCTTGCTGATTTTGCACTTGTTGAAGTGATTTTTGGTAGGCATCTTGCTAAGCTGCTTGCAGCGTAATGCTATATTGACTCGGTGTGTTTGATTGCGGTGGTGGTGGTGGTGGATTTGGGATGGTTCTTGTTGTGAGAGGCATCGTTGTATTCATGATGGGGATTTGCATAGTGGATGGTGTGATGGATATGCTTGGTCCTTGAGAGACCATGTTTTGAGGGATGATAAACGATGTACTATTTACTTGTGATATGGGGATGGTTGCCATCTGTTGTTGCGATATTTATGGAAAGATGGTAGGATTTGGTATGATACCTTGATTGATGGTTGGGGTGATGTTTTGAATGAGAGGTGGTAGCCCCAAACCAAGAGGTGATATGGATGTTAATGGAAAGGGTGGGAGTGGTGGGAAAGTGAGTGGTATGCTTCCTTGGGGAAATGATGATGATGATGGATCAAAAATGCCCCTTGGTCCAAATAGGTCACCTTCTCCTTGTGAGGTCATGGGGAGAGAGGTTTGCAATGTCAAATGAAATGATGATGATGATGTGTCATTATGAAAGGTGAGGGGGACATATGTATGTAATGGGTTTTGGGGGATGGTTTGACCTGAAATAGTGTTTGTATCCAAAGCTTGATTGTTTACAAGAGGATGTGTTTGCAATGCATTGAGAAATACACTCCCTTTGTTAACAATTGGTTGAGTTGGGGCAATTGATGATGTGAATTGGGGGATGAATTGAGTGATATTTTGGAATGGGGAGGTTGATGTGATGGGGATTGTGGATGATATGGGAAGTGTGAATGATGTTGAAGGTGGTTCCATAATGGTGCTCATGTCGTAATAAGAAGGGAGTTTAGTTCCTTGTTTTACTAGTTTGAGCATGTATTGTGGGGATGGAGTTTCATCATGATGTTGAAAATCCTATGATTTTTCAAGATTTTGAACCATCTCATTGATATCATCTTGGGTCATATCAAGAGGGTTTTTTGTGAGGTCTTCCACTTGTCCATCCTCTTGATGGTTTTGAGGGAGTGAAAGATTGGTCGTAGGATTGCTTGATCCAATAGGATTCATGTCGGTGTTGGTTTGACTAAGATCACTTGAAGTTGATGTTTCTTTGTGAGCTTCCATGTCCTTGTGTTGAGATCTAGTTTGCACCATAAGATAGAGATCGATTTTTCAAGAATATAAGAGATGAACCTCTAATTATTTAGAATGATATATCTTAAGGTACAAAAGGGAACTTCTTAGGATAATATAAAGATCAAAGGGTGATAATGAGATACATGAAAGATGGATGTTTGATGGATGATTGGAACTCTTGAGAAAATCTTGAAGGGTATGCTAAACTTTAGGACTTGATTTTGATATTTGATTTTTTGGATTTGGGATTGATTTGATTTTGATTTTGATGGTGAACTCATAAACTATAAGTGGTTGGATGTTGTCCTAGAGTAGATTTTGTTCATAAAATTCTAATTTGTCTAGGTGTGAGAAGAAGGATTCATATAAACACACCTATCCAAACAAGATGATTTTGATTGGTTTGATTTTGATTTTGGATAATGAACTCCTAAATCCCAAGATGTTGGATGTTATCAAGGGATAATTTTTTTTCACAAGATTTGATAATTTGATCAAATATGTGGAGAAGGATGCATCTACACACATTCAATCAAACAAGATTATTAGGATTTGATTTGATTTTGATTTGCCCAAAGTTTAACATGGAGAATTTTTACAAGATTTTAAAAGAGTTGATGATGAGATGATTTTGGTTTGATGTTTGAATGGATGAAAGTGATTTGTTTTGATCTTAAATGAACCTAAAAAAAGACTCTTGTACAAGACCTCAGTTTTGAAGAACACACTTTTCTCTAGACAAGATGTTCAAACTCTCGAAAAATATTTGGATTTTGAAAATAATAAAATGAATAAAATTGGGATTTTTTCTTGAAGCTTTTCTGTAAAAGTTAAAAAGCAGTCTTCGTCTGAATTCGAATAGCATTGAGAGATAATTTTGGTGATCTTTCGGACTAAGAGCTTTTACCTTTGGTTTCTTGATCTTGATCTTGCATGAAATCATTTGGGACACATGTGTGGATTTCAATTGTCTTAAGTATTTTATTAATGACTTTGTTTTACCACAAACACTTCTTGATTTAAGCTTTGAAACTAGATGTCTAATGTTTTAATTTCTTCTCATCCCACAAAGTGTATTATGTGGAAATTGAGGAAATCAAAGCAAAAGTTACCTAATGTTTACTTTATTAGAAATTTGAGATGTAAATCAAGTGTTTAGAAACCTCTAAGGATATAATCCCTAGGGTAAGCAATAACACTTAAATTTGGTCAATTGTATTTTCTTTCTAAAGGGTTTGAAATTTTGATGCCAATGTTGAATGTTTGTTTCCCAATTTTCACGAACAAGAAAAGTGTTTTGTAACCAAGAACATGCACAATCATATGGATATGAAACAGTTTATTTGTTGAGTCCCCACTTGGATAAGTCTAGCTACACTTATTTTTAGTGAATGGTTAGGCGCTTGAACCCACTGGCTCCCCTCCACGACACTCACTTCTCAGGGCAGCCAATCATCAGTACCCATGAAACTCCCATGGCATACTTTCAATGTCTACTTAAAATCGTAAAAGTGTGGGGCGGCTTCAGAATGACCGTTCTTGCACCAATAAATAGATAGGGATTTTGGCCTTTCTACAACAAGGGTTTTAATTTAGACTTTATGTTCATAGGAGTTGATCCATCGGGGTGAGAGACCATTGCTACCCTTCTCATCAAAACCAACCGTGTGATATTGGCTTTTGTTCCAATACCCATTTATATATCCTAGCTGGAAATACACTTGGCTTTAGTGTGTTACCACTTGGGTCATTCCCTTGGGTGAGTACTTTTTCCCACAAAGCAGGCCCTCTAAGATAAACAATAGTGAGAAAACATACCCGTAGTTCGATCAATATTTGTTGAGAAACAAAGAGAGAACACACATAATATGTTCCACTCACACTCGCAAGATGTTTTGTTCAATTTTAAACCCAAAATGAAGTGTGGAGGAAATCACTTTATCCCAACTTAAGACCACCAAAACTCCTTTTTATTCTCAAGATTGTCATGAGGCACAAGAGAAGTGCATACGTCTTTTAAATGGTGTTAATTTGAGTAAGAAATCATAAAACAAAGTAGCACTTGTTCATTTTAAAACTACAAAGCAAAAGTGGATTCTTTTTATAGCACAAATTCAAATGTAGAATTTTCCTTGTTCAATTGTTAGCTTTGAATGAAATCTAGTGAGTTTTTCCTAAAGTTTATTTTAAGCCCTTTGTAGCAAAAATTGAAATGTTCTTTTTAGAACCCAAAAGAAATCTAGTAGGTCCTAAGCATGTGAAAGACAACAAATCCTTTAAGACAAATTATGAATTCTCTAAGAGTGTTAAACAAACACTAAAGTGTTTAAAAAACACTTGGTATCATGGGAAAGTGACATCATCATGCCTCTTTTCTGCTTCACTTTGATCAAGATGACCTATAAGAAAACCAATTAGATCTATAAAATAGAGGTCAGAAAAGTATGTAATAACCCAAATGATCAAAATTGAAAAAGGCACATGTCATAAAAAACTGAATTTCAATTTTTACTTTTCCTCAATGGTGGAGTCTGCACATGCGGTACAGTTTGAAGCTCTCCAATGGTGCTATATAGTGCCACTTACCAGTCAGTGTCATTCTATAGTAGGGATAGAGAAAATTATTGCGTCGCTATTTTGGTCATTGGTGGAGTTTGAAATTTAAAATTTCCAGCGGGTGGAAACAGAACCAGCGGTACACTTTGAAAATTTGAATCTTGGGCAGGAATAACAAAGTGTTGGAGTTTGGAATCTACAACAGTGCTATATAGTAACACTGAAGTCCTAGTGGATTGGTATAGCGATGCTAGTCTGCTAGTGATGGAGTTACCTATAGAGACACAAAAACAAAAAAAATCACAGAATTTGATGAAAAAACATAATTAGAACTTCTAGTTTGCCCTCCTTCTAGCGCCAAATGTGTGAACCAAGGTCCTAGTACTTGAAAAACACCAATAACACACTCATTAGAAGATTAAAATGCAAGTTAGAATCTAAGTTCCCCATGAAATCCATTTACAAAAGCTTAAATTAGGAAATGAGATGAAGAACACAATAAGAATGCAATAAAAAGAGATTGAATCCTAATTAAACAAGCAAAATATTGATCCCATGGGGGAATTGGTGCCAAATTGATGTAAAAATTGGCCCTTTCCCAACTCCAATGATGCAATGTTGATTGGTGATGAAGAGTGATCCACTTTTTTGAAGATTCATTGAAGCTCCAAGACGAAAAACCTGCAATAACCTAGCTATGCTTTGATAAAATGGATGAAAAGGCTAAAAATTGAGTATGGATTTGAGTATAGTAAGTTTGCTCAAATTGTGGATGATGAAATGAGGAAAGAGACCTCTTATTTATAGAATGACAAGTTGGAGAAATGCCCAAAATGAAGCAATGTGGGACTAACATTCAACCAATGGAAAAGTGCCACTTGTCAAGAGATGCATGGATGAAGGATGTGCACATTTTGATGAATGTGCCCATAAATGCATAAATTTGAAATTTGAAAATGGTGAAATGACATGTAAGAGGGAAAATAAATTTCTTAAATGCCACTTGGCTCAATGAAAATGTGAAATAAATGTCTTGTTGGAAGGAAAAAGTCCACTTGGATTTGAATTAAAATTTGAGAGAATATTCCTTCATTATGCCATGTTGAGAGAAAATAGAGATTTAATAAATGGATTAAATCTATTTTCATGTGCAAGTGGCAAAAGCTAGAGGATGGGACATTAATTAGGATTAAATTAATTAAGGGTCAATTAATTTCATGAGAGATTAGATGATGTGACAAATTTGACTTAGATTTATAGGTTGATTTAAATCAAAGATGAGAAGAATGTGATTTTAGACTTAGTTGAATAAATATTTTGTTTTATTTAAATAAAGGGGATGATTGGTTAGCTTAAATTAAACAAGGTTTAATTTATTTAATCTAATAGATAGAACTTAGAGATTTAATCAAATAAAGGGAATTATTTAATTAAATATGGACATAGGGTTAATTAGATCAGATAGATTGATTTAATTAACAAGAGAGAAAGACTTAATTAGATAAAATGATTTATTTAATTAAGAGATGAAAATTGATGAATTTAATCAAATAAGGGTATTCGATTAAATGGTTAGACTGAGGGATGATTTAGGATGAAATGGTGTTAATAATCAGGATCAAGTATGTCGGTATATTTTCCATATCTACAGGTATAGCTTCTCATCATCTTCTCCTCTCAACCTTAAGTGCTAGCAAAAGAGGAGGTGATATTGCTCTTTTTATTTACTTATTTATATCACCGTGTCTTATAGAGTAGCATCCAGGCTACCTTTGGACTCTATTTGATAGTGTCTGAATGCATGCAAATGGTATAATAGAATTAGACATAAAATATAGCTAAATCAAACCAAATGCAAATGCAAACCTCAAAGAGTAAGAGTGGCATTTAGATGTGTTGGCTTGGATATGGTTGCTCCTAATCCAATAGCATGATAATGGACTCAATAGAAATTTTAGAAGCATAACCTTAGCATAAAATAATTCATGAAAATGGGATGGGAGAAATTAAGGGACAAGATTGATTGTTTGATGAAGGGATAGGATTGATTGAGAAGATAGGGTTGGATCAAGGTTGAGTGAAGAATTAGCCTTGTGACAATTTTCACAAGAGGGCAATAGGGGAAGAGTGAGGTGTGCTCACACATGTGTGAGCACACATTGGGAAGAGTTAGTGGGATTGTGTAATAAGTTAGTGGTGGTAGGGTGAGATCTCACACATGTGTGAGAGGAGGTGAGAAAGAGGCTTATGACACTTGTCACTTGGTGGCAAGTTTGGGGGAGGTGTAGGAATTTAAAATTAGAGGATAATACTAATGAGGATTAGGGATGAGGTTTATAGCAATTAATCAAAGATTAATTGATTTAATGAGGATGGGTTAAGTTAATAAACCAAGGGTTTATTAACTTGGGTGGAGTTAAAAGTTGGAGAATGAGTTAATGAGGGTTAGGAAGTGGATAAGGTTAACTAATCAAGGATTAATTAACTTAGTGGGATTAGGGGATTTTAGAGGAAAGTGGGAAAAATGTTAGCTTTAATTAAATAAATGTAGATTTATTTAATTAAAGGTGGTGGATAAAGGTAATGGGGAAATTAATTAATTAAATAATGAATATTTATTTAATTAATTATTAAAATAAGGGAAGGGGTTATATTAAATAAATAACAAATATTTATTTAATTAAATATTATTTTAAGCTTCTATATTTTTCCCCTTTGAGATGATGTTGTGACTAAGAGAAGTAACATCATTTCAAATAAGAATAAAACATAGTGGGTAGGCAAGGGATAAGGACTAGTGGCATGATGACCCAGTCACTAGCAAGGATGAGAAGGTAGTGGCATGCCCCCTCAAGAGGACATGCAGGTTAGGAGAACATGGGTGTGCTTTCAAAATGGATGAGAGGACTAAAGGATGAAATGATGAAATACATAAGGATGTATGGAAAATGGATAAGGATGATGGAGATATGGATGGAGGGGGGAAATGGGTAATCATCATTCTACCATGATAAGAGAAACCTAGATTTGATATTGTACTTGGCATTATGGACCAAGGTATAAGGAACCACTTGGATGACAATGTGTCAAGTACGTGATCAAAAAGGTCAAGTGCAAACATATACCTTATGATACCATGATATGGTAGACCATGATGCCCCTGTGGAAATAGAGTGAAAAATATAATGATAAATGCAAACAAAGATAAAACACACAAGAAACAAGCAAGCATGAACAATAAACTAAAAGCAAACAAGGACTATTCTCCAAGTCAAGCTGAAAATTGATTGGTGGTTTGGTTGATGGATCAATGATGATGATGATGATAGGGATATTAATTTAATGATAAGAACAATGCATACCCCAAGGATTGTGTTGTTAACAATAACAACAACAGATGGATTGAGAAGGATATGTCCCTATGATGATAATGGATTAAAGTGGATCAATGGATTATCAATTGATTTGGATCAAAATTATGGATTGCTTAAGGATGATGCATTATCTTGAAAGGTTGGATTGCATGGATTAGGATTGATTGCATTTGATAGGAATAAATGGGCATGGTTGGATTGGATAAGATAAGGTTGGATGGAGGATAGAGTGATCAATGACAAGGGAGAACCAAGTCTTACAAGAAGGATGGAAAGATAAAGGGTTTTGGATGATTGGATGGAGGATAGGATGATTAGGATAGAGGAATAGATGGAATCCAATTACAAGGGAGAACCAAGTCTTAGGAAAAGGATGAAAGGATAAATGGATTTAGTAGATGGAAGATAGGTGATGGGAGGTAAGAGGATGGTGTTCAAAGGATAGGAGGATGAATCTCCAAGGAATAGCTGTAAAGGACCAAGATTCATCACACTATAGGTAGTGCAATCATGGATGGAAGAATAGTAGCATGAGATGAAAGTATAGTGTGTAAGGGATATGAATGGTAGAGAAGTAAGGGTTGCATTGTACAAAGCATGCATGGATATTTTTTCCCTAGCTTTATGAAGATCAAGGGTGAAAAGAGGGGGTGAATTGGATAAGATGGGGGGATGGGGATAGGCTAAGGGATGTGAGATGGAGGATATGGATAAGATGATCAAGGTTACATGGATAAGATATGGATGCATGGATATTTGACCCCTAGGCTCTTCATAAAGATAAAACATGGGAAGGAAAGATAGATTTGGATAAGATGAGGGATATATGATGAATAATATGGATAAGAGAGGATACATGGTGATTATGAAAACTCTTATCCTTGTCAATATCAAAGGAGGACAAAGGGGGTGGATTTAGATAGGATGATGGATAGATGTTTAAGGATAGTGGAGAATGTGGATAAGATGTGGTATGTATGAATATTTTCCCCAAGTGTGAGTGCAAGAGGGTGGGGAGGAAGGACTCAATCATCTAGTTCTATAGATGGTATCCCTTGATTATGACGTGTTATTATGCTCATAGACATTGGTAGAATCATGGTGAGGGGGATAAAATGGATTGGAAGATGGAGATGGGTATGTATTTATGAAAAGGATTAGATAAGAGGGATGGAAGGATGGAAAATGGATGTTGGATAATAAATGGATTGATGGAAGACTTGTGGATAAGAGGGTGAAAATGTTGGCAAGATCAACATTGGCACACACATTGAACGGTGGTGGAGTTGTGGAAGAGAAGCGAGCTTTGAATTTGGAGATTTAGATGGAGGAATGGATGTAGATTTTGGGATAAAAGGACCCAAAATGGATGGAGGTGATGAAGGATTATTAGATAGGGTGGATGACTTAAAATTGGATAAATATTTTTGATAAGCAAGTTTGGGCTCCAATTTTTATTTTTCCTTTGGATGCATTGATTCTATGAGTGTTTTTGGAATCCACATGGATTTTTTTTTTTCTTGATAGGCCTTTGTGGCCTTTTAGATTCATATTTTTGATTTTGGATAATATTTTTCTTTATTTTTGTATGTCTTTTTGATGGGACATGTTGATCCTTAGATTTTTGTGGATTTTAAGCTTTATGCATTTGAGATTTGGTATTTAAATTGCTTCCAAGAGAAATGGGGTTGGTGGATGAATATGAATGATGTCGAGGTATTATGGATGGGTTGGTGTAAGTAGTGTGTTGGAAAGGGTTTAGGGTTTGTGCCTTTGTTGATCTTGATTAGGGATATGAGGTGACAGATAAAGAGGATAATGGGATTTTGGAATAGGAGTGCTAGGTGGTGAAATGTAAGGACCCAATATGGATGGGGGAATGAGGGAATTTGTTTTGGGACATAAGGACCCAAAACATATGGAAGGATGAGGGATTGGGATTTGGAACATAAGGGCCCAAGATAGGTTTGGAGGATAAGGAATGCAGAATTTGGGTTTAGATAGAGGGATTTTGTGTTTCTATGGGTGGAAGGAGTGCCAATTTTTTTGAGCTTGGTATCCAAGGCCATGATATTTTGGATTTTCTTTGATATTAAGGGGTTCTAAGTTGCCTTTCTCATGAAGGAACAACAATTTTCCTTGATAATACATGGTTTGAAAAATCCTTTTTCCAATGTGATACTTATTATTTTGGAAACAAGATGCAAGTCCATTTTGAGGGGGATATGATATAGAAGGAATCATAGGCTCTTGGAGTAAACTAGCTTGGATGAAAGTGGAGGAACCCATTTGATAAGCATGGGGTTCATGGGTATCTTGTATAGGGGTGATGGGATAATGACATGAAGATGAAGGGATGCTTTCATCTTGACTTGGGGTAGGATCATGGGATGGGGTGGATAATATGGTGTGCTCTTGGTTATGTGATGGAAATGGATCATGACATGGAGTGGTAGGGGTGTTTTAATCATGAGAGGGGATAGGATCATTAGATGGGGTGGAAGGTGTACTTTGATCTTGATTTAGAGAGGGGTCATGCAATGGAGTGGAAGAGAGGGAACCATGAGAGGGGGATGAAGGGATATCTTGCTCTTGAGATGGAAAGAGGTCATTGGATGGGATGGAAGGGACATGTTGTTCTTGATTGGGAATGGGGTAATGAGATGGAAGGGGATAATATAATAGAGGAGAAGGGGTTCCTTTATATTTTTATGGGGGGAAATCTATGTTAGCATGCTTTGGATTAGGAGATGGGCATACTTCATTTGATGTGGATGGTGTGATGGGTTAGGAAGGTCGGATAAATTTGATAGGTGGGGTGATGAGAGGTTAATGAGAATTATGGGATTGGAGTTTATCTTGATGTGGAGGTGATGAAGGTGGATGCATGACATGGGAAGATTGCACAACCTTTTTTTTTCATGGGGAATTAAGCACTTTTGAAAACAATCTTTGGAGCCAATTATTATGAGAGAAATTATATGAATTTGATGGGTAAGATTAGGGTGACATGGATTGTAAGGATGCGGGAGATGAAAAAGTGGAATAAGAAATGGAAGCTTCCATAAATTGGTAAGTTGAGGATGAGGACGAGGACTTTGAAAAGGATTTGGAGATGGGGATTTGGGATTTGGATGGGTTTGGAGGGATATTTTGGCTAAAGGCTTGGTTTCCCTTGTCAAAGGAATGGGAAGGATAAGCAAGAGGGGATGGATTGAGATTGGATGAAGGTGGGGAGGATGGAAGTTTAGCACCAATACCAAGGAGATATCTAAGCATGGCATCCATATCATTATTGAAGTAGTGAGTGAGGATAATATCAGTGGTGGTGGATAGGGATGATGTGGATGGTAAGGATGTGGGTGGGATTTGAGGGAAAATTTGGATAGGTTATTGGTGAAGTCTTGGAGGATATTGTATAATGATCATGGATTCATGGTGATCAACGATACTCTCACTATCATCATATGGATCATATTTAGGTTGGTCAACAAGGCTACCCTTATGATCAATATGATTGGGGTTGGATTTGATTGTGATTTTTGGGCTTGTTGGGTTAGGATATGGGTTCATGATACTGGATTGGGTTAGAATGGATGAAGCTAGATTAGAATAGGTTAGATTGGATGGAGGATAGGTTAGATGGTTAGAAATGGTTGGGTATTTATTAGAAGGGGAAGGTTTGGGATTGATTTCAGATGAGGGTGGAAATTATGATGATGAATTAGGAATGGATGGGGGGTTAGAAGAATAGGATATGAGGATGAATGTGGAAGATGGGATTAGGCTTGGGATCAAATTTCAAGACTTTAAATGATTTTATTTGATTACAAATGTTTCTCTATACTTAAGATGGACTAATGCTCTTAAGAAAGAGTTGATTGGATTTGATTTCTACTTAAGATAGATAAAGTTCTTAAGTAGAAATTGATTGGATTTGTAGGCTAAAGTTCTTAAGAAATTTTGGATTAAAGATGAAATAAACTTTAAGGTCTTGATTTTTTATTGGGATATTGGATTTGAAATGGATGATAGTGGGTTAAGGATATGAGGTATGAAGGATATTAAGTCCTTAACCAAATTTTGATGTTCAAATGATGATTTTTGATTAAGGATTGAGGATTGGATCTTGGTTAAGATAGATAGGTGGATAATGGTTGATTGAATTTGGATGAGCATAGATGGATTCTAAGATTAGGATTTGGTTGGAATGGGATTAGGTTGATAATGTGATTAGATTAATATGATGATGAAGGATGATGATGGATAAAGGATGAAAATGGATTAAAAATAGGGATTTTGATGTGGATTATGGAGGGTGACTAGGATAATGATTAGGACCTCAAATGGATTAAAAAAAAGGCTTAGGTTCATAAAAGATGGATTGGATATGGATTAGGGGATGATTTCGAGAAGATGGGTGATTAGAATGATTAGGATTAGAAGGGATGCTTAGAATGGAGGATGATTAGAAATAAGGGGGAATAGGATGAAAATCGATGATTAGGATGAGAAGGGATAGTTGGAATGATTATGAGGGATGACTAGAATGATAATGCACATTTAGGATGGAATGGTTAGGATAAGATGATTACTATAGAAAGGGATAGATGGATTAGGTGATTGGGTATGATTAGGATAACATGGATGATTAGAAAGATTAGGGAGATAATTAAGATGATTATGAATGATTAGGATGTGGTGATTAAGATTAGAATGGTTATGGATGATTAGGACAAGGTGATTAAGATGAAAAGGAATAATTATGATGGATAGGGATGATTAGGATGGAGAAATATAATGGGGAGACGATTAGGATATGAAAATGGATGATTAAGAGGAATGATTAGGATGGTTTTGGAGGATTAGGATGGGATGATTAAGGTGAGATAACTATGATGATTAGGGATGTGATTATTGAGATGGAAATAAATGATTAAGATAGGATGAATGATGAATAGGATTAGAAGGGATAATTAGGATGATTGTGAAAGATTAGAATGCTTATAGAAGTGATTAAAATGATTAATATTGATTAGGATGAGAAGGGATGATTATGATATAATGAGATGATTAGGATGATGAGGAATGATTAGGATGGAAAGGATTGATTAGGATGAGGTGATTAAGATGATTAGGATGAGATGAGGGATGGTTATGATGAATACGATGGGAGGATTGGTTTAAATTGGATGACTAGGATAGGATGATTAGGATGGGGAATGAGAATGAGAAGTTTGACTTGGAGATTATGTGGATAGTTTTACTTGGATAGTTTGACTTGGAGATTGTTTTGGTTTTATAGTGTAGAAAATTGTACACTCTTGAATAAAGAATAAATTTCACACTTAATTTGGACCTATTTTGGCACCCTTGCATTAATTAATCTTTAAAAATCACCATTCATAGGCCCCCAGGATCCATTATTTTGGACCTTTAGGCTTATTCCACTTAAAAATCATATAAAATCCTAACAAAAAGCATTTAAGATATTCAAATCCTAAAAAACCACCTCAAAAACCTTAGGTGGGACCCATTCACCACCTTGGGCAAATGAGTCCCCTTTGGTGGAACCTATTTGCTAAGAGTGGCAAATGAGTCCCTTTTGGGACATTTTTCAAGTTTGAGCAGGAAATTTACCGACTTAATTCAAATTTCCAATGGATGTCGACCTTTGAGGTGCAAATAATGATCAATTAGGTGTTAATTCCTATAAATATAAATTTTTAGGTCATTTTCAAGACATCTAAGCAACCTAAGTAAGAAAATTCAGGAGTCAAATATTGAGAATCTTTCACAAGAACATTCACAAATCTAGTTGCAAAAAAGTTGAAGCTTTGGAGAAACATTCAAGGATTTTTGTAGGTCTTCAAGCTCACTTTTATTCAAGATCTAAAATTTTCAAGAGTTGATCATGGATTCCTATGGTGAATCATGAGGAATTCTAGGTTGGGGAGATGCAACTAGCCATCAAACCAAGCCTAAGGACTTGTCTTCTAAGTGATTCCATCTTCCATTGTCTCTCAAATTTCAACCTAAGGAAGGTTTTCATATCATTGAGATTTATTTGAGGTGATTTAGGATCTCCTAGAGAAATTCTTGCTTCATTCAAGTTTCATTCATGCATCTTGTTCTTGCATATTAGAATAGGATTGCATTATATTTCATATTTCCTAGTCTTAAACACACTTAAGGCTAGAGTTTTGCATGCACATTTCATTATCTCTTTCAAGGTTTAATTACCAAACTAGGGGTTTGACCTAGGAAAACCCCCCATTATCAGATCCAATTATATTCGTTTTTGCAGGTGCTTTCACATATTCGGATCTGGAACCCAGCTTAGAAAGAAAGTGCAGGTGTTGGAGTACAAATTAGAGTTTCCATTTTTTGAAAAAAAGTAAAATAGGATTGATTCACCATTAATGGAAAATGAATCCCACTGAAGGTGTTTGCCAAATCAGTTTACAAATTCCAGTACCCTTTTCCCTAAAACAACTTTTTGGGTAGAAACCCTAATTTGGGATTGATTCACCTAGGTGGGCAAATGAGTCCCAGTTGGTCAAAAAGTCAACATTTCCATACTTTCAAAGCTAATTTTAGTCATCCTAAGATTTCTAGGTGCACACCATTTACTTTTATATTCTTCTATTTTGTTTTGATTACATTTTCAAAGCATTTTATAGACCATTTAGGCCTTTTCACATATCATAGTGTGTTTTCAAACATCTTGCATTTTCCAAGTTTATATCTAGTGGTGAACCCCTTTTATCAGTCTTCAACCTTTAGGACAATCCTCTTTGACATATTTCAATCTCCTTTGCATTGAAATATCAAGGATTTGTTCTTGAGTGAAGCGTTAAGGTTTTTGTATCTCTCTCCTTTTAGGTTTAAAACCCTAGAAGTGTAAGAGAGTCCCACATACAAAAATATCCATTTCATTTTGGTGAACTTGCATTTAGAGCATCATATTTCTATTTTGAAGTGCATTTACATACTATATTTAGCTTCCATTAGCATTGCATTGCATCATGCATTGTTTAATTGCATTCTAGGGTTCCAAAATTTGCATTAGAGAAGAATTCATTTAACTTGCATTATTGCACTTAATTTCATTAAAACATAGTAAAATTCTGCATTTTCATTTTGAATTTGCATTGTACAACATAGAACACATAAAAATCAACCAAAAAAATTAGAAAAATAAAAAAATCCCTACTAGGACTCTTTCTCCACCCTGGGCGAATTAGTCCCAGTACACATTTTGCACTATTTTTTTTAGAATTTAGTTTCTAGTTTTTAAGCTTTTGTTTGTCTTAGTTACTTATCTGTTTCAATTCAATTACTTTATGTTACATTGACAACATTAAAAATAACATCATTTAAATTCATGGCAATTATGGATAGCATTATATTTTTGCAATTTTCTTTTTCAGCATTAGTTCCTAGTTCACTTAGATCATATTCATCAGAAAATGAAAGAAAAAACTAAAAAAATCAAACAAAACAATACAAAAAATGCTTCAATTTAGAAAAACTATATCATCCAAGCCATTTAGTAGTGATTACTTGGATATGTTAGATGAATCCCTTCAAGACTTCCTCTCACTAAGATCATCCACTAAGGTTTGTCATGAAAAACCTAAACCAAATGAAGATACTTTACCCCTCAAACCTTTTAGTCATGATGACTTTGACATGTTAGATGAAGCCCTTGAAGGATTCATCTCACAAAGTCCATCCACTATTAGATAGATTGTGTGTGGAAAAATCACAAATCAAACCCGAATCCTTATCTATTATGGGATTTGACAATATCACAAAGCAATCGCTTAGTGTGATTACCTTACCTATTACAGTCAGAAAGGATACCTTGCAAACTCCTATTCATGTCATGCCTTATGATCTTTCATACAATCTTCTTTTGGGAAGACCATGGATTCATGAGATGCATGCGGTGCCTTCGACCTTTCATCGTATAATGAAGTATGTTTGTAACAACAAAGTCTATCAAGTTGAAATAGACCCCGAGCCTGAAAGTTGCTTACAACTTGAAAAAGGAATGACAAGTCCTCTAAATACATTGATTCCAACATCTAACATAGAACCTATTGAGGATGACAAACAAGAAGAAGAAACAGTGTCCAAATTACTAAGTGATGATTGGGGTTCATTGGAATTCACACCTTCATTTATTTGAGAGTATATAATCACAAGAAAAGAGGATGAAAAATAAGAACAACCCATGGTTATGTCAAAAAAAATTAGACAAACCTTCACACACATCTACCTCATCCACTTTGGAAGAAAATACAAGTTACACAACTAATTTTGATGAGATAGATTATCAACAATTTCCAAACTCTAAAGAAATGGAAAGAATTTATGGGAGAGGCTATGAACTTGTGAAACAGTTGGGATACAATGGTAAAGGATGTGGAAAGAACGAACAAGGCATCCATGTTCCTATAGAACCTAATACACAAGAGACAAATACTGGTTTAGGATATTATTTTTCTAAGACAACAAAAGCAAATCAACGACCATCGCTAAACATCAACAATATCAAATGAAAATCAAGAACCAATCTCACCATGAAGCATCTTGAATTACTTGATATGGATTTACCACCATCACGAGAGTACTTTGAAAGTGATGAAGCCTTGAAACAAATGTTAGGAGTATATTCTACTCCTCCAAAGAAAAGAGTTACTTGTGATATGATCAATACCAAGCAAAAATATATAGAAAATGAAAATAAGGAGAAAGACATAAGCATGGAACAATATGACCCTGAATTCTCGAAGTCAAATGCACTTCCCTTGGGAGATAAAATTGATATACCAATGGCCATAGATGATAAAGAAAAAATCATTAAGATATGGAAGTGTCTTGATGATGAAGAACAAGAAGATACTATAACCTTGCTCCACAACTTTCTCGACCTTTTTTCTTGGAAATATTCAGACATGCTAGGAATTGATCTGAAGATAGTGACACATAACATTATCCTTGTTGAAAATGCTAAGCCCTTTTTCCAAAAGATACGAAAGATGAATCCTAAAATGGCCTTTCTTGTTAAAGGTGAACTTGAGAAACTCCTTGATGCTGGTTTCATTCGACCTATTGATTATTCTCCTCGAATCTCAAACATTGTCATAGTTGCAAAACCTAACAATTGTATTAGGATGTGTATGGATTTTCGCGACTTGAATAAAGCCTCATTTAAAAGATGATTTTCCCCTTCCTAATATTAACATGATAGTGGATTCAATTTTACGACATGCTTTGTTTTCATTCATGGATGAATTTTCAATATATAATCAAATCTTCATCAACCCACAAGATCAATATAAGACATCATTTACAACTGTTTGGGGGATATTTTGTTTAGTTATGATGCCATTTGAATTAAAGAATGCAGGTGCAACCTATCAACAAGCCATGACATTGATATTTCATAATTAGATACATAAAATATTAGAAGATTATGCTGATGGCATCTTGGCTAAATCATTAACAAGACAAGACAATGTGAATGTCCTTTGGAAGATCTTTGAATGGATGTGAAAACACAACATGAGATTGAATCTGAAAAAGTGTCTTTGGAGTAGATAGTGGAAATTTTTTAGGGTTTATCATATCTCATAGAGGCATTGAGGTCGACACAAAGAAAATTGCTGCTATAATTAACTTGCCACCTCTTAGAAATATTTCTCAATTGCGCACATTACAAGGGAGAATTCAATCCATCCATCATTTTGTGGCATCTTTGGCTAATCAAACGTTGCCATTCACACATCTTCTAAAAAAGGATGTACAATTTTATTTGAACAAGGATTGTAAATAAGCCTTTGAAAGTTTGAAGGAATACCTTGCAACTCCACCTGTTTTACAACCCGCTATGCCAAGAAAACCATTCATCCTTTATATGGCCACACCATCCCATGCTCTCGCATCATTGTTGACTTAGCAAGACGAAATTGGTAAAGAACATCCTATTTATTACATTAGCCGAACTCTAATAGATTATGAAAAATGATACACACCAATCAAAAAACAATTTTTGGCCCTTGTATTCACTACCAGTAAGTTGCGACACTATTTACTAAATGTGGAAATAGAAGTGATCACAAAATTTGATCCTCTCAAACATCTTTTTAATAAAAAAGACTTATCAGGATGCCTAGCTAAGTGGGTGATGCTGTTGAATGAGTTTGACCTTGAGTTTCTTTCACAAAAAAAATCAAGGGTCAAGCCTTGACCGACCAGTTGGTTGATGCTCCTTCTCCTTTAACATTACCTAGCAATGACTCTTTTTTTGATGACCGATGTGTTGATAATAGAAGCTTATCCATGGGAATTATGTTTTGATGGATCTAAGTGTAGAATAGGCTCTGGCATTGGGGTTATATTAATTCCACCCAAATGAAAGCCTATTCCCTTGTCATATCGATTAAATTTCCTATGTACAAATAACACAACTAAATATGAGGCGTTAATTGTTGGATTGCATGTTGATTTAATCATGGATGTCAAATATATTAAGATCTTTGGTGATTCAAAATTATTAATAAAACAAATAAATGGATTCTACCAAGCAAAACATGAAAAATTATCAAAATATAAGGATCTCACAATGACCTTGTTGGAAAATTTTGAATCATTCACCATTGATAACATCCCACGAAAAGATAATCGACAGGTGAATGCAATGGTGAGTGCAACTTCTCTTATAGCACCCCAAGATACTTCAAAGGACTTCACATTTACTATTCACCCAATCATGAAACCTTCGATCATTGATAAATCAAAAGAAGTGTTCACAACAACCAAGAAAGACTTGAGCGAATGGTATGATACAATGTATAACTATTTAAAAGATGGTACCATTCCTAAGCCAACAACAACGAACACTCAAACTCGCTTACGAAAGCTAGCAACCAAATACATAATCCTTGCCGATGTATTATATAGAATATCATTTAATGAAATTTCACTTAGGTGTCTTAAGGACTCTAAAATCACTATAGCACTGCTCATGCAGGTGCATGTGGAGGTCATTTTGGAGGATGATCTCTAGTGCAAAAACTTGTTCGAATGGGATATTACTGGAGACACATGGAAAAATATTGCTTCAAGTATGTTAAGAGACGTCACAAATGTCAAGAACACAACAATTTGATTCATGCTCCTAATTCTAAGCTTCAGACTCAAATTCCTATTTGTCCATTCTCAGTGTGAGGATTGGATCTAATTGGGAAAATCTCACCACCTTCCTTTGTTGGACATACATTTATTATTACAACAAAAAAATATTTTACAAAATGGGTAGAAGATATTCCTCTTCGATCCACGATTGTTGACGTAATATGTCATTTCATCTTGGACTACATTATTGCTCACTTTGGACTTCCTTCCGCATTAATTTCAGAAAATGGGATGCCATTTAAGAACAATGATGTGAAGAGATTCCTAGACACATTTAATATCCAACAATACTTTTCCACACCATACTACCCACAATCTAATGGTCAAGCTGAAATCACTAATAAGACTCTTGAACAAATCCTAAAGAAAATTGTTAACAAACATCATAAGGATTGGCGCATGCAATTACAATATGTGCTATGGGATTATCGAATAAGTGTCAGATTATCTACGGGAACAGCACCCTATAACCTTGTCTATGGTACCAAGGCAATCATGCCCCTGGAGTTAGAAATCCCCATGTTAAGGATTTCTCTTCAAGATCTTATCGATAATGATACTTATAAGGAACAAAGATTACACTAGCTTGAGATGCTTGATGAACAATGCATTAACACTCTTGAGCATCTCCAAGCCCACACTAAGCAATTACAACATAAACATAATAATCATGTCATCCCTTGGATATTTAATAAGGGTGACTTAGTCTTGTATGAAAATCAACGAAATGTTACTGCAGACTCCACTGAAAAAGGAGAATTCAGTCCTAATTGGTTAGGACCCTACATAATCAATACAAGTTATAGGTCTCATGCTTACACATTAACAAAGCTAGATGGTACACCACTCAAAGACCCTATCAATGCTACACATCTACACTGGTATTATGTCTAATCTCTTTGAATAGTATGAATGATAAAGTAGTGTTGTTAGAGCTATCAGATTATATCCTATATGCTTTCACATTGCTTCGTTCTTGAAAAACAATTATGTGTGTGTCTTGAGCACTAAAGTGATTATTTAATTTATTTTTATAGTTACTTTAGGTTCCATGCTATTCAAGTTCATTTTGTGTGTTATGTTAGGTTAGGTTAGATCCTTATAGAGATTATAGGTGCATTTAATTTAGCATAACAAACTTAATCATAATGCTGCATCTAAGAGAAACTGTAATAAGTTTTAATTAGATCACATAAGATGTGTTAAATCATGAAGACATTCATTAAGTAATCTTACAACAATTATCTAATTAATCACTAGGGATAACTTTAAGAAACCCCCCCCCTTGGTGAAGGTGTAAAATCTTGGCGAATCTTGGCTAAGGGCTATAATTTTCTTGGCGAATCTTTCCTTTAATTTGAAAAAATTATTAATTTTCCTAGTGAATCTATGCATACTATTAAAAAAATTGTAAAATATTGGAAAATCTTAATGAATAATTGGTAAAAATAATAATCACAGTGGTGAATCCTAGCGAATAATCACTAAAAACATTAATTACATTGGTGAATCTCTCCTTTAAAAATTTGCATAGTTGGTCGGCATAGTTCCCATATTTTTTTTGTTTTTTGTAATATTGAAGTAGGAGCTCAGGGGCGGTAGCCACCGATGGGGTCAAGGGGCAGCGTCCCTTGTGGGGGTCAAGGGGGCAGAGCCCCCTCGTGGGGTCCGGGGACAACGGCCCCAGCGTGCTCCTATCATGATACAGGTAGGGTCGAGGATCATAGCCCCTCGCCACCAAGCATAAATACACTATCGAAAATGCATTGGAGCACATAGAGATTAAATATTTTTTTTAAATATCACTTAAAAAATAAGACTAAATGAAAAGTGAAATTGTTACCATTGATTAGCTTTTTAATTGAATGGTTGTAGGTTGATTTTGCAACCTAATATGCACGTGCCTTTTAAAAGTCTTATTGAGGCCCAAAATTTGTTTTGGGCCACATGATTAAATCTAATCATGTGGCCTAAAACAAATTTTGGGCCTCAACAAGCCTTTTAAAAGGCATGTGCATATAGGTTGTGGAATCAACCTACAACCATTCGATTAAAAAGTTAATTGATGATTCAATGGAAATAAATAAAAGCCTTATTCAAGGCCAAAATATCCCTAAAATTAAATGGTAATTTATTATTAGTGGTGAGATTTCCCCAAAATTAATGGTAGGAATATAACATTACTAGCGAATATAATTAATATTTGTAATTACATTATAAACTACTGGTGAAAAAATTCCAATGACGGATCGTTTACATGGCAAATCAAATTCAATTTATTAGTCTAAAAAATAATGCATAGGAAAATTAATCAAGACAAAATTATTTTTTTATAAAAACTTGGTGATTCAGTCTCCATTTTAGCTTGTACTATTCACCATTTCTAGAAGTCCCGATTTCAATTATTCACCAATTGGCGAAGATTCACCAATAAATTTTTCCCTGTTAATCACATTGCCATTTAACACATAAAGACATGTAATAAAACATCAAATGCTTATATACATATCAAATTTTTCTGTACATGTCATCAATAAATGAAATATCACTGAGGTCTGTGACTACTAAATCCCTTGGGATCTAGTACTCACACTGGTCTGGTAACAGTACATTGGGAGATGGTGGTGTGTGATCGTGATCACAATCTACCAAATCTAAGAGAAAACTCTAAACCTCGTATCTATCCAAGGGCCTCCCGATGTGCCCCTATTATCTAATCCCTCTCTACCTGTAGCCGGGCTACCTCTAACTCTAGTCTCTCAAACTCTGTTGGGGTTTGGGATGACTGTGCCTTTGATGTAGCATTGGCTTGGTAGACTCACCTCCTCAAACTCTCATATGCTGCCCGTAGTCTCATGAATGGCCTGAGTGATTATGGGTCCTAATCGATAATGGGTGGGGGCACATAGACTAAGTCTGTAGCCTCCTCATCAACTGACATAGGCACTATCTCTGTAGCTTCCTTTCAATAGAAATACCACAAATCTCTCACAACTCTTGTAAGGTAAAAATAATGAACAATCAGTACACATCATGACATATATATGTAAATCATAAACATAAGCACAAAACACATGCATAAATAAAATATCCTCACCAATATCTCTAGTAGGCTGTGAAACATCAACCTTGTCCTATGTAGGGGGCATGGACGATGTGCTAGCCCCTCCATGACTCTAGGTACTAATGTCTACTGTGGTTTTTTCCCGTGATATAGTCATACGAATGGGTGAGGGATCGCCCCACTCATGTGGTGCTCGATCCTCAACTTCAACCTCATCACCCTCACTCATGGGTGGCTCCTCCTCCTCCTCCTCCTAGTCCTCATTATCCTCCTCATCTCCTTCATCTTGACCATCATAATCAAGATCTTCATCCTCATCATAATCCTCATCTATGACATCTATAAATATGTCCACAACCCTCTACCATTTCTCCTTGACCTTGTCCTTTATATCATCTCCCTCATCTGGAAATGGTATTGCATCTCCTATAGGCTCATCAATCAGAAATATAGGAGCTAGTCATGATACTGTCCACCACTCCTCATAATCATTTGTGGAACTAATATCATTAGTGTCAGAGACTGGAGCCATATCATGATCCAAGTACTTAGAGTCGCTATAGACAACATTCTCTATAGTGAACCGTATTGTATTACCAAGTCTCCTGGAACTCTGTACTGACCTCCTGAAGAAGGGTTGTGCCCTGAGTGGTGTCTGGACCTGCGCAAATTGTTGCATGACTTGATCGTAGTAGAAAGGTCGTACTACATAGTCATGATGGCCAATAAAAAATCTATCCAGCTATAATCTCCTCATCAGCCGAGTGTGATCTGGCCATTGAAGTGTAAGCTGATATGGTCTCCAAAGGATCTCAACCTCCTCTAGTTGGTCAAACTGCACTCTCCAAAAGTATAAATCACCATATTTCCAGAACCGTCATAGAGGATAGCTAAAAGCCCGAGGGTACCCCATGGCTGTTGGACACAGGAAATCGGTAGGTCTGGTATAAGTGATATGCTCAAGGCACCAAACCTGTAGAAGCATATAGTGTACCATGTTGTCCACCTCCTAAAAAATGAACCACCCAAGATCATTGTATAAATGCACCAAGATACAACACTCCAAGCATAGATTATTTTGTGCTCTTCCATCCCACGTATCAAATGTACTAGTCCTCCCTCTAGGTGTGTTGCATGCCCATATGGGATGAGTACTAGTGCAACCATGTGCATCATAATCCGTCTAACTAGTGGGGCTCATGAATATAATAGCATTGGTAGATCAATTTGTGCCCTCACTTGCTCGTCATGCACTGGTCTATTCAGGTATTATTATATGTCAGCCTTCTTATTGTGGAATGTATGATCTCCCAAAAAGCATACCAACTCTTCCCAAATGGGAACTTAGAGAATGTGATGCATGTCCTCTAGAGTGAGCATCATATCACCAGTAGGAAGGTGGGATGTACAAGTATCTGAATCCCAACACTCAACTAGAGGCATCAACATCACGTCATGGTACCTCATGGGGGGCACGAGGTAGGCCCAATATATCCCTACATCCTGTAATAGCTTGGTGTCCTCTGCTGAAAGTGTGGGGGCTATGTCTTTGAGAAAGCTAAGTTGTTTACCACCTAGATGCTGACGCGAACGGGTGGGTACCTATCAAAGATGCAACAATATGCCCTATAAGTAGTCTAAAATATTT
Organism: Sequoia sempervirens; assembly: GCA_007258455.2. Taxonomy (NCBI): domain Eukaryota; kingdom Viridiplantae; phylum Streptophyta; class Pinopsida; order Cupressales; family Cupressaceae; genus Sequoia; species Sequoia sempervirens. The sequence continues at coordinate 87,339,511 of VDFB02000015.1, read as the reverse complement.
AACTTCCATATTATTCATCATAAAAGTGTGCTAAAGTCCCTCTAGTGTGCTTTCCTACAGGCACTAGACACTTTAGACCCCTTTTGGGACACTTCACAGAGAAATGGGACACTTTGCAAACAAAAGGGACACTTTCCAGACAAATGGGACATTTCACAAAAAAAGGGGACACTTTGCGAACTTTTTTCTAGGAGCCTAAATTAATCTAGACATGCATAAAAATAATCAAATAACTGTGTAGAAACTAAGCAAAGGTAGTAGAATCGACTCACCTCGTGCTGACGCTTGTCATGCGCCACCTGGTCTCGTAGCATGTCTAGTCTCACAGGCCTGTAAATCATCAACTCAGTAGCTTCCACTCTTCTCTAGTCACTCTCATGCTACAAAAAGGTTTAAAATAAAAAGTAAGTTACAATTTACTTCACTTTTTGCTCTTATGCATGTCTAAAACTAGGATTTTTACTATATTAGGGTTAAAAAGTACTTTTCATTCAAATCAACATAACAGGTGCTAGAGAACTCTATTTTCAATGTTGTTCATTGCATTGGAATCATGATCTCACTCTTGAAATCATCAATCACCTATCATTATGTGGCATGGTACTTGGGAATGCCCTACAATATGACTTTCCCTATTCGATGTGGCTAGATTGCTACCTTGAGTCCACCTCCATAAAGAAAGTAGAATCAAGGGGGGGCATACATCTACCCTCGAATTTGATTTCTAGAAGTTAGATAAGAGGGATTTTGGACAACTAACAAATTCGTGTTATAGGTTGTGGTTCCTAATGTTGTGGTTTTGAAGATAAATACATTGGGGCTTCATTCTCCCATCACCTGAATGAGTATCCTTTTATGAAATAAAGTGTACTGTTTAGAGTCATTTAGCTTGCATATGCACGTAGAGTCATATGGGTGCTAAAGTGGGGGCTAAATGTAGTGTAGAAAATTATACACTCTTGAAGAAAGAAATAATTTAACACTTAATTTGGACCTATTTTGGCACCCTTGCATTAATTACTCTTTAAAAATCACCATTCATAGGCCCCTAGGACCCATTATTTTAGACCTTGAGGCTTATTCCACTTAAAAATCATATAAAATCCTGACAAAAAGCATTTAAGATATTCAAATCCTGAAAACCCACCTCAAAGACCTTAGGTGGGACCCATTTGCCACCTTGGGCGAATGAGTCCCTTTTGGGGAATTTTTCAAGTTTGAGTGAGAAATTCACCGACTTAATTCAAATTTCCAGTGGATGTTGGCCTTTAGGGTCTAAATAATGGTCAATTAGGTGTTAATTCCTATAAATATAAGTTTTTAGGTCATTTTCAAGACATGTAAGCAACCTAAGTAAGCAAATTCAAGAGTCAAATATTGAGAATCTTTCACAAGAACATTCACAAGTATAGTTGCAACAAAGTTGAAGCTTTGGGGTAGCATTCAAGGATTTTTCTAGGTCTTCAAGGTCACTTTTATTCAAGATCTAGCATTGTCAAGAGTTGATCATGGATGCCTATGGTGAATCATGAGGAATTCTAGGTTGGGGAGATGCAACTAGCCATCAAGTCAAGCCTAAGGACTTGTCTTCTAAGTGATTCCATCTTCCATTGTCTCTCAACTTTCAGCCTAAGGAATGTTTGCATATCATTCAGATCCATTTGAGGTGATTTAGGATCTCCTAGAGTGAGTCTTGCTTCATTCAAGTTTCATTCATGCATCTTGTTCTTGTATATTAGAATAGGATTGAATAATGTTTCAAATTTCCTTGTCTTAAACACACTTAAGGCTAGGGTTTTGCATGCACATTTCATTATCTCTTTCAAGGTTTACTTACCAAACTAGGGGTTTGACCAAGGAAAACCCCCCATTAGCAAATCCAATTATATTATATTTTGTAGGTGTTTTTGTAGATTTAGATCCAAAACCCAGCTTGGAAAGAAAGTGTAGGTGTTGGAGTACAGGTCAGAGTTTCGAGTTTCTGAAAAAGTAGAATGAGACTGATTCACCATTAATGGTGAATGAGTCCCACTAAAGCTATTTTCTAGATCAGTTTGCAGATTCTAGTACCCTTTTCCCTAAAATAGCTTTTTGGGTAGAAACCCTGATCTAGGACTGATTCACCCAAGTTGGCGAATGAGTCCCAATTGGTAAGAAAATTAATATTTCCAGATTTTTAGAGCTACTTTCAGTCATCCTAAGATTTCCAGGTGCACACCATTCACTTTTATATTCTTCTATTCTATTTTGATTGCATTTTCAAAGCATTTTATAGACCATTTAGGCCTTTTTACATATCATAGTGTGTTTTCAAACATTTTGCATTTTCCAAGTTTGTATCTAGTGGTGAAACCCTTTTATCAGTCTTCAGCCTTTAGGACAATCCTCTTTGACATATTTCAATCTCCTTTGCATTGAAATCTCAAGGATTTGTTCTTGAGTGAAGCGTTAAGGTGTTTGTATCTCTCTCCTTTTAGGTTCAAAACCCTAGAAGTATAAGAGAGTCCCACATACAAAAATATTCATTTCAGGTTTTTTGAGTTTTTTTTTTTTTAATTTTCATGATTAAGAATGCAAATA